>JASCZW010002883.1:0-31982 GCA_034211315.2 Aedes japonicus | reverse complement strand
ATGAAACTTTTCAAAAGCTCAAAAACTGCCCAAATGCTCGAGGTACTTCCCAAAAAGTCAAGAAATTTATCAGAAGTCCTGGGATCTTTACAGAGATCGTTCAGAGCGCTTGACAGAAATTCGTGAAGCTTTTCAAAAGTTTGAGGATTTTCTAAACTCTCAGAAGTACATGAAACTTCCAAGAAGTATAAGAAACTTCTCATAAGTTCACGAAAATTGTAGAGTTCAATGAACTTCCTTGAGATTCAGGGTATTTCCCAGAAATTTAGAAAACTTCTCAGAACTTCAGGAAATGTCCAAAAAGATCAGGAAACTTTCCTGATATATATCTCAGACGTTTAGAGAACGTCCCAGAAATTCAGAAAACTTCCCTGCCGTTCACGAAACTTTTCAAAAGCTCAAAAAACTTCCCAGATGCTCAAAGTACTTCCCAAAAAGTCAGGAAATTTATCAGAAGTCCTGGAATCTTTACAGACAACGTTCAAAGAGCTTTACAAAAATTCGTGAAGCTTTTCAAAAGTATGAGGATTTTCTAAAATCTCAGAAGTTCATGAAACTTCCCAGAAGTATAAGAAACTTCTGATAAGTTCAGGAAAATTGTAGAAGTTCAATGAACTTCCTTGAAGTTCAAGGTACTTCCCAGAAATTCAGAAAACTTCGCAGAATTTCAAGAAATGTCCAAAAAGATCAGGAAATTTTCCAGCAGCTCAATATATATCTCAGACGTTCTGAGAACGTCCCGGAAATTCATTATTGGAAATTCCAATAATTTCAGAAACTTTTCCCAAAGATCGGGGAACTTTCCAGAATTTCAACAAACGTCCCAGAAATTCAGGAAACTTCTTATGATTATTTGATCACTCTCGAAAGTTTAGGAAACATTCCAAAAACTTTTCCGTAATTTCAGGGAGCCTCTTAGATGTTCAGGGATTTTCAGAGACTTTCCAGAAGCTCGAGAAACTTTTCAATAGTTTAGAAAACGTTCCAGATGCTCAAGGTACTTCCCAAAAAGTTTAGGAAATTTATCAGAAATCCTGGGATCTTTACAGAGATCGTTCAGAGAGCTTAACATAAATTCATGAGGAAATGAGGAAATATGAGGACTTTCTAATATCTCAGAAGTTCATGAAATTTCCCAGAAGTATAAGAAACTTCTCATTAGTTCAGGAAACTTGTAGAAGTTCAATAAACTTCCTTGAAATTCGAGGTACTTCCCAGAAAATCAGAAAACTTCTCAGAACTTCAGGAATCGTCCTTAAAGATTCGTTCAGAGACCGTCCCGGAAATTCAGAAAACTTCCCTGGCGTTCACGAAACTTCTCAGAAGATCGTTTCAGAGATCGTTCAGAGAGCTTGACAGAAATTCGTGAAGCTTTTCAAAAGTATGAGGATTTTCTAAAATCTCAGTAGTTCATGAAACTTCCGAGAAACTTCTCATTAGTTCAGGAAACTTCCTTAAAGTTCAAGGTACGTCCCAGAAATTCAGAAAACTTCGCAGAACTTCAGGAAATGTCCAAAAAGATCAGGAAATTTTACAGAAACTCAGCATATATCTCAGACGTTCAGAAAACGTTCCGGAAATTCGGAGAACTTTCCTGCCGTTCACGAAACTTCTCAAAAGCTCAAAGAACTTCCCAGATGCTCAAGGTACTTTCCAGAAACTCGGGAAATTTATCAAGATAATTTGATTATTCTTAAAAGTTTTGGAAACATCCTTAAAACTTTTCCGTAAGTTTAGGGAGCCTCCTAAATATTCAAGAATCTTTCCAGAAGCCCAAGAATCATTCCAATAGTTCAAATAACATCCCAGTTGCTCAAGGTACTTAAGTTTTGAGCAGAACTTGATCTTCTTACTACTCGATAATGGTGATCCCAAACTAAGGCAATACTGGCGCCATCCTCACCCGAATACAGGCCAAAGAATAAAAGCGTAGAAATGTGCTGACGTGATACTCGCTTGACTGGAAGCCCAGGAATCCTCTGCATTTTCACGATAAACCATTGGGATTTTAAATAAAAGAGTTAAAACGACAGCAGGGTTTGTTTAGATACCAGTTTCACAGAATGATTGATTATATTGATTTGCAGATATTTCTCCATTTAGTCGGTGTATGACGCTATTTAAACCTCTCACTAAGTGCGATAATAGTTAACACAATAGGGAACAAACTCTTTTTCAAAAAAACAAGGAAAGTGAATTTGTACCCAAGCAACACCAAACAGTCATAACTGGTTACAGTGACTTGATTGTGACCTAATTAAGTGATATTAAGGTGAATATACTGAGTTGCAACACGTGTGCTACTTAGGTACCGATTTATTCCAACGGTAAGGATGCTGTTGGGGCCTCCCACAAAATATTGGTTTACATCATCAATTAAGCAAAACTATTTTCGAGCTACACATGAGAGTCGATTCAACTGTGATTTTAAACAACAGTAAGGTACTGTTGAAAGCCATGACAATGTGTGATGGTAACTCATTTCATTTCGAATACAAGGAATTTTTTAAAACTTCACTCCAGAAATGATTTGAACCAACTTAAGACAACAGTAGGAATGCTATTGGGGTTACTCAAAAAGTGCACAGTAAAACTCACTTAAGAGGTTATTTGAACCCATCTAAACCAAACTTAAGGATACTTTGGGCCACTCACAAAGAGCACTATTTTTTCTTATTTCATTTTTTTCATTCACCTTCGAGCATTGATGTCGGTAGAGTTTGCTCCATCAATTCCTAATTGCTACACATTTCCTTTTTTCTTAATTTTCATTCTTCACTGCTTCAATATTTCTTCTTGAGCTATTATTTTTTACTCCTTTTCAGCTTTTCAGCTTCTCTTTGTTAGCTTTTTTCTCTATTCTCGTTCGCTCGTGTTCTTCTGCTCCTCCTGTTTTGCTCCAATTCTTCCGTTTCTCTTCTTGAACTTCCTTTCTTCCTTCTTTTATCATCTGTTTTTCTTCGCTTTTATTCTTCCACATCTTCTGTTTGTCTTCTCTTCATCCGTTTTTCTTCTTCCATTTATATTGTTTCTTCCTTCTTCCCTCGCTCATCTTCTTTCACTGCTTATTTTTTGTTTCTTTCATTCGATTCTTGCATTCCTTTTCTACTTTTTCACTTCTCTTTTCCTGCGTTTTTCCTCCATTTCTTGTCTTCCCCTTCTGCTCTATTGCTGCTCTACTATCGTTTATCTTCAGCCATTTTTTTCCTTCTATTTCTCTACTCGCGCTTGTGTTCTTCCGTATCTCTTTTTTCATTTCTTCCCTCTATTTTATCTTCTTCTACCTATTTTCTTCTGCTTCTCTTCTTTTGTTTCCGTTCTACCACTTCTCTCCTCCGCTTCTTTTCTTCCGCATCCCTTGCTGCACTTCTCTTCATCCGCTGCTCTTCTCTTCTGTTCTTCAACTGTTTTTCTTATAAATCTCAGTTGCCGTTTGATTTCTTCTTCGAATCTGTTTCCGTTTCTCTTCTTGCGCTTCTCTTTTTCATATACATTTTTCTTCCACCTACTCCGGTTTCTCTTCTTCAGCTTTCTTTTTCAATTTTTTGTTTTAACCTATGTTCTTCCAACTCTCATCTTCCGCTTCTCTCAACTCTCGTTTTCCGATTCTCTTATTTAATTTCACCTCTTCAGTTTCTTTTACTTCGTTTCTCTACGTCCGTGTCTCTTCAGCTGATTCTTTTCTTCCACTTCTCAACTACTTAACAGCTTCTCTCGTCCTACTTCTCTCCTCCCACTTCTCTTCATCCACTTCTCACCATTCACTTCTATTCTCACGCCTCTTTTCGGCACTTCTCTTTTTCCGCTACTCTTCTTCCGCTTCTCTTCTTCTAATTCACTTCTTTCTTTTATCCTCTTCCGTTTCTCTTATTCCGCACATGTTCTTCTGCTACATTCTATCGAGTTCACTTCTTCCACCTCGCTTCTTCCGCTCTCTTCTTCCACCACTCGTCTTCGAACTCTCTACTTCTGATCTTTTGTTATGCGGATTATTATTTTTAATGTCGCTTCTTGCGGTAATGAGCTTTCGTTTCTCTTATTCCACTTCTTTTTTATCTGTTTTTTGTTTTTTTTTCTTTTCTATTCTTTCGTTTCTCAACTTCTCATTTTACGTTTCCCTTCTTTTGGTTCAGTTCGTTCGATCCTTATTTTTTGTTTCTAGATTTCCGCTTATCTGCTTTCGTTGCTCTTAAACTGCTTTTCTTTTTCCCGCTTTTGTTTTATTTCCTCTTCATTTGATTCCCTTCTTCTGACTTTTTTCATCCACTTCTCGTCTTCCACTTCTCTGCTTCCACCTCTTTTCTTCCGCTTAGAGTCTCCACTTCTCTTCTTCCATATCCTCACTTCTCCTATCTTCAGCATCTCTTGCTCGACTCCTTTTCATTCACTTCTATTCTTCCGCTTCTCTTCTTCCACTTCGCTTCTTCCAAGTATCTTCATCCGTTTCTCTTTTCCCGTTTCTCTTATTCTGCATTTGTTCTTCCGCTTCTCTTCTATCGAGTAAACTTCATCCAGCTCTTCTTCCGCCTCTCTTCTTCTGCCTCTCTGCTTCCGTGTCTCTCGTCTTCCAACTCACTCATTCGAATCTCATGTGCTCTGGAGTCTCTTTATTAAATTCGCTGCTTGCTTCCGTTTTTCTTCTGCCAGTTATCTTTTTCTGTTATTGTTCTTTTACTTCTCCTCTTTTATTTCTCAACTTCTTTTCTTTTGTTTCTCTTCTTTTGGTTCGCTTCTTTCGATTCTCATATTTTGTTTCTCTTCTTCCGCTCATCTGCTGTCGTTTCTCTTCTACTGCTCTTCTTTTTCCAATTTTGTTTTATTTTCTCTTCATTTGTTTCTCTTCTTCTGGCTTTTTTCATCCACTTCTCGTCTTCCACTTTTCTGTTTCCACCTCTTTTCTTCCGAGTAGGGTCTCCCCTTCTCTTCTACCATTTCCGTTCTACCACTTCCCTCCTCCCACTTCCACTTCTCTTCATCCACTTATAATCTTTCCCTTCTCCTCTTCCGCTTCAGTTCTTCCACGTATCTTCATCCGCATCTCTTTTTCCGTTTCTCTTATTCCGCTTATGTTCTGCCGCTTCTCTTCTATCGAATTCACTTCCTCCGGATCTCTTCTTCCGCCTCTCTTCTTCCAACTCTCTTCATTCGTGTCTCCCTTCTAATATTATGTGCTCCGGATTCTCATTTTCAAATTCCTTTCTTTTTTAGTTAATCTGCTTCCGTTTCTCTTATTCCACTTCTCTTTTTCTGTTTTTTGTCTTTGTTTTCTGTTCTTTCGTTTCTCTCTTTTTGGTTCTGTTCTTTCGATTCTCATTTTCCGTTTCTCGTATTCCGCATATCTGCCGCGCCTTTTTTATCGTTTTTTTTTTGTCCTTTCATTTCTCTTCTTCTGTTTCTCTACTTCTTTGCATTTGTTTTTCTCCTTTTGTTTCTGTACTTCTCTGCTTTTGTTTCTCTTTTTTTGATTCAGTTCTTTCGTTTATCATTTTTCGTTACTCCTCTTCCACTTATCTACTGCAGTTCTTTTTCCGCTTTTGTTTTAATATATCCTTTTATGTTTCTGTTCTTCTGCCTTTCTTCCTCCACTGATCTGTTTTCACCTCTTATTTTCTGCTTTTTTCTTCCACTTGTCTTCTTCCGCTTTGTTTCTTCCACTTGTCTTTTTCCGCTTCTCTTCTTCCGCTTTTCTTCTTCCAGTTCTCTACTTCCGTTTCTCTTCTTCTAATTCTCTTCCTTCGTTTCGCTTCATCTGCTTCTCTTATTCTGCTTATGTTCTTCCGCTTCTCTTCTATTGAGTCCACTTCTTCCAGTTCTATTCTGCCGTCTCTCTTCTTTCAACTCCCTCCTTCTTCTGTTATCCGTGTTCCCATTTTGAATTTCGTTTCTTGCAGTAATCTGCTTGGGCATCCATTCTGAAACTTCTCTTTTTCTGTTTTTGTTCTTTCATATCTTGTCTTTCATTCTCTACTTCTCTTCTTTCGTGTCTTTTCTTCTGGTTCTGTTTTTTTATTCTTAATTTTCGTTTCTCTTGTTCCGCGTTTCTGCTGTCGTTTCTCGTGAACTGTTTTTCTTCTTCCCCTTTTGTTTTATTATCTTTCCATTCGTTACTCTTCTGCTTTTTTTTCATCCACTTCTCTTCGCCACTTCTTTGCATTTACCTATTTAATTCCACTTTGTTTCTTCCGCTTCTCTTCTTCTTCTTATCATCTTCCGCTTCTCTTCTTCCGCTTCAATTCTTTCGCTGCTTATCTTCCACTTCTTTTCTTCCGTTTCTCTTTTACTGGTTTCCTTCTTCCAATCTCTTCTCCCGCTACTTATCTCCCACTTCTGTTCTTGTACTTCTTCAGGCTTCTAACGTGTCTTTTCTCCCATTTATTGCCTTCTACTTTTCTCTTTCCGATTCTCTTCTTCCGTTTCTCTTCTTCCGTTTATTTTCTTCCGTTTCTTTTCTTCCGTTTCCCTTCTTCCACTTCTCCTCTTCCGTTTCTCTTCTTCTACTTCCTTCCATCCGCTTCTTTCCATCCGCTTATGTTCATCCGCTTCTTTTTTTCCACTTCTATTCATCTGCTTCTCTTCCACCGCTACTCCTCTTCCGTTTCTTTTTATCCGCTTCTTTTATCCCACTCTTTTTCTTCCGCCTCTTTTCTTCAGCTTCTTGACTTGCAGTAATCTTCTTTCACGTATTTTCGCTTATTTTTTTCTGCTTGTCTTATTCTCATTGACAATTTGTATTCTCTCATTAATTTCAACTGTATTTGCATCTTTTTCCAACTTTCCAATTTTTGCTTTTACTTTTCTTGTTCCACATCGGTTTGCGCATTACATCCTTCAGCACTATTTCTCTTCGCCTCTTAACATTTATTCAATTTTATGTGATATTTTCAGCTTTGTTTTCACTGGATCCTCTAAATCCTCGTCACTTTTTCCACTCATTGTTTGTTTTATCAGCTTACGTTTTTTCATCCTCTTCATGTGGTGCTTTCCACCTCCTTTCATCTGTTTTCTCATTAATCTCCTTTGATTTGCTTACAATGTATCTCCAATCATTGATATTTTCTCCTCGTCGACGTATTTTATTCTCGCTTTAACGACATTTTCAATTTAATTGCATTTCTTCCCAGTTTCTTTGAAAATTTCTGTATATTTTTTTCTTTTTATTTGTATGGAGGAGTTTAAAAAACTCCTCGGGGAAAGTTTTTATGATATTTAGAGACTCTTCCCATCACTTAAAAGGCGGACTCCCGAACAAATTAAATACAAATTTCTGCAAAACTCGAGAACTAATTTAGCAAACGGAAAAAGATTTGGCATTCAGGGGTTTTTGGAGGCAGATTTTTTTTTCAATGGTGGTTCGAGACAAGGAGGATGGGGGGTTCTCATTCAAATGAAACAGAAATTTCAACCAAACATAAAAATTCTCCAGACAACTAAAACACATAATGTGTGTTTCTCGGGATAGCAGCATGTTCAGATAGAAGTTTGAACCTCTTGTTAGTCAATAATGGGGTGGCTTGAGTTACTCTCAGTGCTTTATTATGCCCAAGAAGTTGATTTAAGGTTATGCAAGAGAAAATTACGTTCAAACTGACAGTATACAGCGTTGTTCGAAGAAAAATATTCTATCTATGAAATGCTTCTACAGAGAAAAAAAAACATGGTAGAAACTAACAATCCGAGGGTTAAATTAAAAGCACACACCTACGTTAAACTTTGCAGAAATAACACACATTAGAAAACTTTTTTTTTAACTCTCTCCTAAAAAAAAATCCATAAAAGCGCCGGTTCTGTTCAATTTCTATTCATTTCGCTGCAAGTGTAGCAAGGCCGGTAAGGCTATGTATGTTTAAACCCAGGTAACCAATAAGCATTAGCATATGTAGTAAATCAACCCCAAATCCGCATTTCAGATGCTACAAGCATTATATTAGCATTATATCAGCATCTTGAATGCTATCTGTTGTAAAGTTGCATTTCAAATTCTATTAAAATGCATGTAGCCTGTAATAAGCATTTCGAATGCAGAATAGCATTAATGAAGCATTATCATAGCATTGCAGTACAGCAGTCGTATATTGGGTCAAATACGGCATTAATATTGCATTTAAGGTGACTTAATGATAGGCTGCCGTAAAAACGCTTTGGAACTGCTTATTGGTTACCTGGGAAGAGTTTACATACGATTAGTAACAAATCTACTCGTACGTCACTGCTTTGATTTCAAGTAGAAACAATTGCGCAGTGATGAATAAATATAGGAGCACCTTCCCTAGAACACCAAAATACGTAAACTACCGTACCGGCTTAAAATACGTCTGACGTCTGGACTGTAGCAGCACTGGCCTGTCCGTTTCAGTAACCAAAACCTAAACGACAACAGCACCACTGGCAAAGCTCCTGTGATCCACGATCCGGAACACTTTCATGTTTACTTTCACTAGTTTACACCCACAGAAATACCGTACATCGTGTCCAAGGCTCTGCAGCGCCATCACCCAGATGTTGACAGTACCTCACAAAAAACTCTTCTCAGCGGCTCCGTTCCGACTCAGGGACTGAAAAGTGGACGAAAAAAGAAACACGAGTTTACGTTCAGGATCACAATTAACCTGGAATGTGAAAATGTTGTTACTCTGACGGCTGTACAGCAGATTTAGCGAAAGGGAAACTGGCATTGAAAACCTTTCATCGGAACGTTTGTCGGAGACAAACAAGTGATTCGCAGGAACTCACCGATGGACGCAACATAATTATAGATGACGCTACTTTTGGAGAAAACTATCTGTGTCCAAATTATGTTTAGTGATGCAAAAACATGTGACGACCACATCATTTCTGCAGTTGTCGAATAGCACATTAGATAACCTCATTCCGGTTGATGTCCCACACGCTGCACCAGATTTTTTCCATCCTACACTGAATCTCTAAATCAACTCATCCGTAGTAGCGAATCCGTTTTCCATTCTTTTCAAGTTCAGCGCGGTGTAAATGTGTAGATAAACAGACGATCCTAAGCGACCGTACGTTCGTTCAACTGACGCTTCAACAAGCGACTTCCTACATAAAGGGAAGGTTAGATATACCTTCCGCGGACGCGGTATTCAAAACAAAAAAGTAGAAGCCATCAGACACGTCTCTCGTACCGCAGGATGGCACAGAACGCATACACACACACACTCCCACTGCATATGTGTGTCATCATCGTTTTTAAGAACGTGCCCCGTGACACACTGCCACCTGCCACATACATACATATCTATAGGTGTTCCAGCCCTATTGAGTGAAGCCCTGTGTCACACACGTAGCCGAGGTGCATTTATTGTGCTCCGCTTGCCTGGTCCGCTGAGTGTGTCGAAGGATAACAGTGCCAGGACATTTTAAGAACGGAATGATACGACCAGCAGCATTCACTTGAATCAGAGTCGACAAAGTTCAACGAGAGGCGGCAGTCTTTTGCAACGAGTGCCGTCGAGTGAAAATAGAAGATATGTTTCTTTTTTTTTCCTCTTCTTTTTTTTCTAAATTATGGTATGAACTCAGATGGAATGCCTAAGTGCCCGCGTTCATACGTGACGGTGATAATGAAGTCACTGGGGTGTTGCGATGTGTATTTTTGTCGGTGAAATAGTCATATAGTTGTTTTTATTTTCAAGCGGGTGTGGAATTGGTTTGTAAAAAGCAATGACTACAACACGAAATATGTGCTATCCGAAGTTGGTACATTTAAACAAAAATGTATATGGTCAAACTGCTTGGTTCCAAATTTATTATCATCAGATTTCGTCAAAAAATTAGTCACTCAGATTTGAATGGAACTTGTTGGTATTGGCAAGTCGATCAATTATCAATATCGACAAGAAGCACACCTAAGTAACAATTTTAATTTTATTCAAACACCTCCTCTTTGCTTCTTTAAAGCCGAAATGTGTACAAAGTGGCCCACTCTATAGACCTCTATAAGACCATCGAGATTTTGAAAAAGTTCAATTGAAAGATGTTATACCCACTTGAAAACTTTCATAAAACCTATTGGCTGTCATGCAAACCAGCATACGGAAAAATGGCTACAGCTGTCAAACTTCACTGTGATATCGTGTTTGGTTTTTATTGTTCGAATCACTGCTCTTCTGATCCATTTGGCAGTAAATAATATCTGAGCATAAACATGATTGACCGCCCGAGGTTGCTACTCCGTAATTGTCAGATCAGATGATGCTTGAAACTAGCATACATCATCAATGTGTAAAAACTAGTGATCTCAAACTATGACAACACCGACGCCGGCCTCGTCCGAATCCAGTCCAAGTAGGTAACGGGTAAAAATAAGTTGACGTGATACTTGCTTTATTGGAAGCCGAGAACACCTCTGCACTTCCAAGAGAAATCATTTTGATGTTAGATAAAATGGTTGGGTTCGCAGCGGAATCCGTTTTGGTAAAGGGTGTGCTGAATTTAACTGACGTCAGCAGCGAATAAGATATTTAACTATGTTCCCGGTTTATTCTCCGAACAGAGATACACATAAAAGTTATTCAAATTTTGACACCGAATAAAATCAACAGTAAGGATGCTCTTGGGGCCACTAATAAGTGTGGGTGGTTTATTTCCTTAAAAAATGCAAGAATACATAAAAACATCGAGTTTAAACACCGCTTTATACAAACAGTAAAGATGCTGTTGGGACCACTTACTAGTGTGGGAGGTTTATTTCATTGGTAAACAAGAATACATTGAATCATCAAGTGTAAGAACCGATTCAAACCAACAGTAAGGATGCTGTTGGGGCGACTCACAAGTTTGGGTGGATTATCTCAGTAGAATTTAAAAAAATCGCTAAAATATCGAGTTTGAGGACCGATTTAAACCAACAGAGAGGATGCTATTGGGGCCACTCACTAGTGTGGTTGGATTATTTCATTCGTATACAAGAGGTGATGTGATGTGGTGTGATAAGAACCCACCATCAGTGCAAGGATTAATTATGGCTGCAGGACTAATCTCAGCAGGTTGTTCTGAGAAAATAGCCTAAAGGGTGTCCACGATGAAATTGCCACACACAAAATTGATTCGCAAAATTCGAGTTTTCATCCGATTACCATCAAATTTTCAGGGATTGAGAAATAACTATTAAACTTCATTTTACCATTTTACTCGTATTTTATTTACAGTCCATACGCAAATGCCCGCACCTTGGCCTTAACCCCGGCCATAAGATTCTGCACAACCTGTGAATCAACCGTTTTTGCATGCAAACCCATACTTTCTTCAGTTCCTCGACTGTCTTCACTACCTTAGGTCGTTTAAGAAGGTGCTGCTTCATAATCGCCCAGTACTTCTCGATGGGGCGGAGCTCCGGAGTGTTGGGAGGGTTGAACATTTTCGGCACGAAATTGACCTTATTGTCCGCATACCACTTCAGCACGTCCTTGGAGTAGTGGCATGAGGCCAAATCCGGCCAGAAAATTGTTGGGACGTTGTGGGCCTTCAGGAGAGGAAGCAGCCGCTTCTGGAGGCACTCTTTTATGTACACCTGTCCGTTCATCGTGTCCTGGGTCACGAAAGGTGCACTCCGCTTCCCGCACGTGCAGATGGCTTGCCAAACCAGGAATTTCTTCGCAAATTTGGACATCTTTTGAGTGCGGACATGCTTCGGAACGCTGAACTTATCCTTGGCCGTGAAAAACAGGATGTCGGGGATCTGTTTGAAGTCGGCTTTCACATATGTTTCGTCGTCCATGATGCAGCATTCAACTTTCGTCAGCATGTTGAAGTACAACTTCCTGGCACGGGTTTTGGCGGACTTGTTCTGCTTCTCGTCGCGATTAGGGGCCTTGTGTACCTTGAACGTTCTAAGCCCAGCCTTGGTTTTGGCCTGCTGGACAAAACTTCGGCTTAGGTGCAGCTTCTTAGCTACATCCCGAACGGAGGCGTTCGGATTTCGGTTGAAGGCCCCAACTACGCGGTTGTGATTTTTGGTGTTGTACGGAATACTTTTTCCTTCACTTCTGGGCTTCCGATCGGTGGTCAACCGTTCCTCGAACCGCTTAATCACTCGCGACACCGTGGAATTCGCGATTCAAAACGTTTTAGCGATGGAACGATGCGAGAGATCCTTGTTCTCGTGATGAATGCGCAAGATTTTATTACGCACGAGCTGTTCTTTCGACTCCATTTCCGCGAGTTTTGATCACAGGACTTTAACACATGCAGGATGTAAATAATGCACTATGAACTAAATCCACTAAAATTTTCACGGTCAATCGATCTCAGTGAGAACCTTCGGAAGACTACGGCCAGAAGGCCACGTGTCTTCGCATGACAAGGCGACTCCGCAAACTCTTGTCCAGTCAACAAACACTTCAAAATTACTATACAATACTTGAGAATTCCATGGATGATCGGGGTAGCACTGCCTACATCATCTTGGTGCGGCTGTCACCTAATGTATAGTTGATGCGATACAGCGTTTTTTACTCAACCGCTGAATGCCAGGACAGACACTGTTTGAGCCGCTCATCCTTGGTGGACAGACGCTCGGCACGCACCTCCTCAATCTAGCTGAAGTCGAAAGTACAACAGTGCCCAGGCTGCACTACCAGCTAAGTACGCAACCCTTAGCTGGCGGTCTTTGTCATCTCTTGACCCGTAAAAGCATGAGGTAGGAACTTGTGAGGACTAGAAAACCGGTTCAAGCTAATAGTAAGGTTGTTCTCCCAACAACTGATGCAATTCGTGATCATTCGTATCCTCAACATTTCGTTTTCCACCTGCACCGTAAACCGTACACAATACTTTCCGTCCAAAAACATTAGGTGCGTGTAAGTCCTCCGCTAACAATGTCCATGTTTCGTACTCGTAGAGGACAACCTGTCTAATTAACATCTTGTAGATGGTCAGCTTTACATGAAAATTTCGGCGGGTACGTTGAGAAAGATGCTGTTCATACGAACTAGGAAAAGAGTAACTGCAATCACCGAGCCTTGTGGTACATCTCTTTCTTCGTTGAATTTTCCAGAGCGGTGATTCCTAATGGAAAGTCCGGTTTTAAAGAAATCCTTTCAGGAAATACATAATATGGCCTTTTAAATGATACTTACCTTACCAATCAGACTAGGGCTGGCGTGGCCTCTGCTGTACACAGAAGTTGTTTCCATTCTATTCGGTCCTCGGTAGCCTCGCTTTCTAGTGGCCTGGCCTTCTACTTGATCGATCCACCTTGCTTGTTGCGCGCCTCTTCTTCTTGTACCTGTCGGTTCGTTTTCTAGAAGCATTTTCACAGGGCTGTCGTCCGACATTCTTACGACATGTTCAGCCCATCGTAGTCGACCGATTTTTGCGATGTGTACGATGGGAGGTTCTTCCAGCAACTGGTGCAATTCATGGTTCATTCGCCTCCTCCACGTTCCGTCTTCCATCTGCACTCCACCGTAGATCGTACGCAGCACCTTCCGTTCAAAGACTCCAAGGGCGCTGGTCCTCCTCTAGCAATGTCCATGTTTTGTGGCCGTAGAGAACTATCGGTCTAATTAATGTCTTGTAGATGGTCAACTTTGTGGTTCGGCGAACTTTGTTCGATCTAAGCGTCCTTCGGAGTCCAAAGTAGGCACGATTGCCAGCCATAATGCGTCTTTGTATTTCTCTGTTTGTGTCGTTATCGGCGGTCACCAATGAGCCCAGATACACGAACTCGTCTACTACCTCGATTTCATCACCTTCGATCTGAACTCATGCTAGGAGGCTAACATTGTCACCTCTTTCCTTCATGTATTTTGTTTTCAACGCAGTAATCACAAGCCCAATCCAACCAGCTTCAGCCTTAAGTCTGATGTACGTTTCCGTCATCGTCTCAAAGTTACATGCTACGATATCAACATCGTCGGCAAAGCCAAATAGTTGGACAGACTTCCTGAAGATCGTGCCACTCGTGTCTATCCCAGCTCTTCGAATCACACCCTCCTGTGCAATGTTAAACAACAAACACGACAATCCATCACCTTGCCGAGATTCGAAAGGACTCGAGAGCGTCCCTGATACTCGGACGACACACATCACTCGATCCATCGTTGCTTGGATCAACCGCGTCGGTTTTTCCGGAAATCCATATTCGTGCATGATTTGCCATAGCTGGTCTCGATCGATTGTATCATACGATAATACGACGGCATAATATTTGGGAGAGCAACTTGTAGACAGCGCTCAGTAGCGTGATCGCACGATAATTGCAGCAATCCAGCTTGTCGCCCTTTTTATAGATGGGACACACTATTCCCTCCATCCAATCCTCCAGTAATCATTCCTCCTCCCAAATATTGGTAATTACCCAGTGCAGCGCTCTGGCCAGTGCTTCACCACCGTATTTCAATAGCTCGCTTGGGAGTTGGTCAACACCAGCGGCTTTGTTGATTTCCCAACCAATTTCCTCCTCAACTTCCTGAAAGGTTGGGGTCGGGGTCCTGTCATCTTCTGCGCGTGTTCCTAGATTAATTACCGAGCCACTTTCGATCGCTGTAACATTACCGTTCAGGTGCTCGTCGAAATACTGCTTCCACCTTTCAATCACCTCACACTCTCCTGTGAGAAGGTTGCCGTCCAAGTCTTTGCACGTATCAGCTTGTGGTACGTAGCCTTTGCACGAGTTGTTCAACTTCTCATAGAATTTGCGTGTGTCATTAGCACGGTACAGTGTTTCCATTTCTGCGTGGTCTCGATCTTCTCTCTATTTAAATGATGAAGCGCTCAAAACTTGGTCGACTCAAATTGTTACGTAATCTGAAGTTCTGTAAATTTATAAATAGTTTCTCTTCCCAAACAAATCCCTTTCTGATGAATTACGAGCCATATCCTTTCTTTTAACCTCAAATACAGTAGAGAATGTTTTATGAACCATTCACATTTAAGCTTATAGATTTTGACATTTTTTTGCTATAAAAATTTAATATTTTTTACAATAACACCAGGACTGATCATAGATGGCAGTATAGAATTCTTAAGGTAGATTGATACTTGTGTAAAAGTGTATTGGTAAATGTCACAAATGATGATTATTGATTAATAGGTTTTTTAAAGTAATTCTTGGATCAAATCAGTCATTTCTAAAGTTCGTCGGCTAGAGATCAGAAGCTAGCCATGATTTTAATTCGTTTGTTGTGGGACCTCAGCGTCCAATTGTCGCTTTTGTTCGGACTTAGAGCTCGTATATACATCCACGATTTTCTTTTGGCTATTGAGCACGCGGTGCATTTTCGGTGGCAACAGCTCGTTGACGCTCGCCAGCTCTTGGCTGACAAACGGGGTAGGGAGAAATTTTCCTCCAACCTGCCTGCGTACGGGTAGAATACCGGAGTGCCGACACCCTCATCTCCGCAACTTCAGTTCGACCATTCTACATCTGAGCAAGCCCCGCCAACTACGGGATCACTTCCGGTGGAAGTTAGTTGCTACACAGAAACAAAAACGTTCACGAAAATGAAAACGGACCGTGAACTAGTTCACGTTTTCAGGATTTTTTACCTAAAAACGTGATTTAGTTCATGATTACGTGATTCAGTTCACGGTGTATTTTTGCTTGTTCTCGAATTCATGACTGCAGTTCACGGATCCGGGCACGGATTTTTTTCCGTGTACGTTACTGCGACGGCCAGAACATCACCATCAGTCGGTTATTCCGGACTACAAAAAGACCCTGCGTAGGTTAGTCATTCATGGCCGCAAATCACACACAATCAAACATACACAATACACAGTAACAATACGAAAATAGGAATACAATTGTTTCGAAGGAATTGAACCATTATTTCCTCTCTTTAGTTTATACTACCTCAGCCCTATGGTAAAATAAGTTCGCCTGGGTATACGTTTCGCTTGCATATAAGCTTCAATTAACTTTTGGACACTGTATGCCATCTCTACTTACGTGAAATAGCTACCATTCGTTAAAAGTGGATCAACTCAATTTTTTGAGTGGACTCCACTTTTTACGAAAATTGAGTAACATTTCCGTGAGAGAAAAAGAGATAGCATATAATTGTACTCAAAAATTGAGTAAAGTGAAGCGGGAGTGTACGTTGATTAAGCATACCAGCTTTTTTTTTTGTTAATATTCTTTTAAATCCGTGGTCATCCGTTTGCGTTTACCAAGCAACCGTTCTAAATTCCCCATGTATTTTTATCGTTGTTATATACTCAACACAATAATGGTAAATTGCATGGCAGTAAAATCAAGATTGTAATGATTCATTACATCCGATTGATATTTGAGAAATAGACATAGCGTTGTCTGTATATCGCTTTGTATGCAACAAATGTCAAATATTGCATCTACCGCGAAGAGACTATGTTTTATCCCTCTTGCTCAATCTCCCTTTCTCTCTTTTAAGGTTGAAGACTTCGTAATTATTTTTTGAAATCAATGATTGAATTGCGCTTGTATTGGTAAATCTATTTGAACAAATGTGTGAGAAAATAAAAATCAAAATCTAGTCTTAAGTTTACCATTCCACATATATCCGTATTTGAGACAAGTGTTTGAGTGGGAAGTATTGAAATTTCTTGCAACATCTATTTATTTCAATAACTCACGAGGTGAAATTCCTTGCTTGTCGCTTTTTGATAAATGGGTTTTCATGTCACATATGCTGAAGGATTAATTCAATAGTAAAATTTAACATGGATTACAGTGGTCTGTTATACAAACCATTGGGTATTAAGCATGATTTTTTCTTGTGCTAATTTCATTTGTCCGCGATCAGCAACAAACTTGCTCAGTAAAGCTCCAGCACCACACCCAGCAAACGGGGGCATATATTTGTTATGCCAGCTGTATCCTTCATAATGCTGAAAGTGGGAATCCATACACGGTTCGCTTGACGAAATATGTTGGGGTTGGAAATTTGCTCGACTTCCTTGGGCATAGAGTATTGTTGTGCTTATCACACAATATTCAAATTCATGAATTGTGTTGGTATCAGAAGCTCTCAATTAACAACTGTGAAAGTGCATCTAGAACATTAAGTTGTGAGTAGGCAATAAGCTAATTGTGAAAGCAATAAGCTTGACAAGTCAAGGAAGAAAGAAAAATTCCAAAAAAAGCATCGAAAATTTTCATATTTTGTTGTACCCTTACTTGCATGAACAAACATCTTCTATAGTGCACTGAGGAAACAACCCTGCTGGGGATGTACTCTTCTATAAGGCGGAGGAGTCTCAAACCACCATAGAAACATTTCTTGCGTTCAAAAACCTCCACCTGTCAAATTTGGTTCCGTTTGCTTGATTAGTTCTCGAATTACGCAGAAATTTGTATTTCATTCGTATGGGAGCCCTCGAGGTCTCGACTCACCTTAGAAAGATTTATTGCTTTCACAAACCTTCACATGACAAATTTAGTGCCATTTGCTTGATTAGTTCTCGAGTTATGCTGAAATTTGTGTTTCATTTGTGTGGGATCCCCCCCTTTCAGAATAGGGATGGGTCTCAGACTACAATGGAAACATTTTTTAACTTTCAAAAACCACCCAACATGCCAAATTTGGTTCCATTTGCTTAATTAGTTCTCGAGTTATGCAAAAAAATGTGTTTCATTTGTATGGGAGCCCCCCTTTTCAGATGTGGAGGGGGTTTCAAACCATCATGAGAACATTCCCTAGCCCACAAACCACCTGCATACAAATTTTCACGCCAATCGTGAATTAAATGATGAAAATTGTTTCACTGAATAATTCCCTAGTTGATAATGGTGCACAATTCCATTTAACATTTTCATCTTCACGTTTTGAATAACAATCACTTCTCACCGAACCTTCGACAAACAGAACACTGATCCGTTGATGAGTGTCGAATATCGATCCAGCGATGAATATTATTCCTGATCACTCCCGCTCAACTGTTACTGTGCCGCTCGTCGTGTTTTCCTTTTCTGCGGCATTACTACTCACCGGAATTAATTTCAATTATTGACAAAGTTACGCTCGGTCTGTGCGAAGATTGTTTACTAATTGATAGGAGGAAACTGGGCGGAGCGAAAATATCAGCTGACAAGCATTGTTGCCATCTCAGGGAAGAATATTATTTCTTTCAAAATTGTTGCTCATGTGAGATTATGTTACATAGCAAATTAGCGAATATTTTGCTTCCAACTCAATAAATATATCATAAGGCACCGAAAAACATTCGACACAACATGTTCTGTACAGAAATATCCCAGTTTTTGAACATGCCAAAACCTTTCAGCTAAAAATATCGAGATGTAAATCTGGCAACTGCCGATGATCGATGATTCTCTGGCTCGCTTGAAGCGTAGTGTGTGTGCTGTCGAAACTATGGTTTTGATATAAAATTGCTTCATTACTGTACCTGGCTCTAAAATGATATTACCACTCTATTCCACTGTACTGTCATTGACTACATCCTATCGAAGAATAAAAATATAACTGTACAAGTCGTCAACAGAAGTACGCGTTCTTTCCTTCAACTGCCGAAATTCATAACAGTTGTCGACGAGGAGGAAGAAATCTGCGTTTAGAGTACGATTGTCGGAGAGATTTCCGAACGGCGATTACGGGAACTGCGGAATTGTGACCGATTTGGTGCCCTCCGGTCCAGAAAAGTGGATTTGATTGCCGTCTTGCTGATGAAATTCCGAGGAGGAGCTGCCTCAAGCGAAGATCGTTCTGCATACGAAAAAGAGTATAGTATCCGGACGACGACGGAAAAAAGGTGCTTCTGCTGTTATGTTTGTGTAAGTGACGTCGTGAACGATTTGCTGCTGTCTGCTGCGATACTGTTGTCTGCTGCCTCGGTCGGCGCCGCATCGCTGTGCGTCGTAATTTCCTTTGCTGTGCGTTGTGCTACTGGTACCTACCGAAAATGCCGAACCAGGACCAAAATACTGATCCTCCCGGGGGAGGAGGTGCTGTTGTGGGCGTTAGTGCTGCTATACCACCATCATTGGCATTGGAGCCGTTTGATAAAAACAGATCGAAGTGGTCACGATGGGTGAAACGCCTGGAGAGTGCGTTCCAAATATTTGGTGTTACGAATGTCAACAAAAGGAACATGCTGCTATTTTACATGGGTGCGGAAACATACAACATTCTGTGCGACCATCTGTCTCCTGAGGAACCCGAAACGAAGACGTATGACGAAATAGTGACTTCGCTGGAAACCTACTTCGAGCCCGAACCATTGGAAATGGTGGAATTATGGAAGTTCCGCTCACGACAGCAGAAAGAAGGAGAATCTATAACGGACTTCATCACTGCGCTCCAACGTGAATCAAAACATTGCAAGTTCGGGGATTACCTCCCGAAGGCGCTTCGTAATCAGCTGGTGTTCGGATTGCGCAGCCAACGTATCAAGTCTCGACTCATCGAAGAAAAAGGTCTCACGTTTGAGAAAGCGAAGGAGGTCGCGATTGCTATGGAAGCATCTGGTGAAGGGGTCGAGGTGCTGAACAGGAGATTCCATGAAGTAAACTTCACCGATAGCAAGAAGACACAACCGCAGTCAAACCGTGAGGCTACCGCCAGTGCATCAAAGGTAACTAACCCGAATACTAACAAATGTTTCCGTTGTGGTGGCGAGACACATTTTGCAAATACCTGTGCACATAAAAATACTGTTTGTGGATTTTGCAAGAAAAAGGGTCACCTGCAAAGAGTGTGTCTCGCTTTCACCAACGAGGGCAACCCGAAAGGCAAGTTCCAGGCGAAGAAATTTCAGGCTCACATGGTTGAAGAGAATTGCTCGTCGGATACCGATAATGGTGATAATGATAAGGAGGTTTGTGTTTTCGAAATTGGTAAAATAAATGCGGAAGACTATGCGATGTTTCCGAAAATTTTCTTGAGGGTGAGGGTAGGCGATCGCGTGATTAAGTTCGAAGTTGATAGTGGCGCTCCCGTTTCTCTTATGGGGTTAAACGATAAGATGAAGTTCATACCTAAGGTTCCTTTACATGAAACTCAAATCGAACTGCGAAGCTACTGCGGAAATCCGATCGAAGTGTATGGTATTGTTCACGCTAGGGTCAATTACGATGGTCAGTCTCATGAGTTGCGGTTATTTGTTGTCGATACGGATCGACATCCACTTTTGGGTCGTGAATGGATGCATGCTCTAAAGCTTGATTGGAATGTCATTATGGGGCAACAAGTCACCACTGTCAATACTATCCTTCCACGTATTTCATCGCAAGGAGTTATGAAGACTCTTATGGAGAAATTTCCTTTGGTTTTCGATTCTTCTGTTGGCAAAATTGAAAAGATTGAAGCGTCCCTTCCTCTAAAACCAAACTTTAATCCCGTTTTTCTCAAAGCACGTACTGTGCCATTCTCAATTAAGGCAACGGTTGAACGGGAAATTGAGAGAATGGTTGAAAGCGAAATACTAGTGAAGGTAAACCATAGTGAGTGGGGGACACCGATCGTTCCGGTAATGAAGTCATCCAATAAAATTAGGTTGTGTGGAGATTATAAACTAACTGTTAACAAGGGTCTATTGATTGACGAACATCCTTTGCCCACAATTGACGAATTGTTTGCTAATATGGCGGGTGGAAAAAATTCTCAAAAATTGATTTGACTCAAGCCTATCTTCAGATGCCAGTGCGGTCGGAAGACCAGGACAAACTCACTCTTAATACTCATCTTGGGCTTTTCAGACCAACCAGGCTGATGTATGGCGTTGCCTCGGCACCTGCAATTTTTCAGAGAGAGATCTCGCAGATATTGCATGGCATTGAAGGAGTTTCTGTGTTCATTGACGATGTGAAAGTTACTGGCCCTGATGACGCAACACATATGAACCGGCTTTATGAAGTGTTGCGTAGACTTCAGGAATATAACATGCGCGTCAATGTTGAGAAGTGCGTTTTCTTTTCCGATAAAATTGAATATTGTGGCTACGTTGTTGACAAGGCAAGGATTACATAAAACAAAACAGAAAATTGCTGCTATTCAAGAAATGCCAAGACCTGAGACTCGTGAACAGGTCCGTGCTTTTCTAGGTCTCGTAAATTATTATGGAAGGTTCCTGGAAAATCTTAGCACAAGAATATATTCCATTAATAATTTACTAAAAGAAAACACTCCGTTTGTTTGGGACGAACCGTGTGAGCAGGCGTTTAAGTGGATCAAAATGGAGATGCAGTCAGAGCGGGTTCTTGTTCATTACGATATTAACTTACCACTAATTCTTGCCACAGATGCCTCCGCCTTACGGCGTAGGTGCCGTTCTCAGCCATGTGTTTCCGGATGGTACTGAGCGCCCTATCCAATATGCTTCGCAAACCCTTAGCCCTACGCAGCAAAGGTACAGCCAAATAGATAAGGAAGCGTATGCCATTGTTTTTGGAGTGAAAAAGTTCCATCAATACCTATTCGGCAGGAAATTCATTTTGATAACTGATAACAAGCCCGTGGCACAGATCTTCTCGCCAAGCAAAGGCCTGCCAACTTTATCGGCCGTACGCATGCAGCATTATGCCGTATTTTTGGAGACATTCGATTTCGAGATTCGTTACCGTAGGTCGAAGGAGCACGGTAATGCGGATGGTATTTCACGCCTGCCAATAACTGTTTCCTAAAACCCTTGAAGAATCAGATGTTTTCGAGATCCACCACATTCAAACACTTCCTGTTTTAGTCGAAGAACTGGAAGAACACACTTCCAAGGACGTCACGGTGAGACGTCTAATTGAGGGTTTGAAATCAGGAAGAATCGTTGACGGTAAGGAGCGTTATGGCATTGATCAGACAGAGTTCACATTACAACAAGGTTGTTTACTTCGGGGCATTCGGGTATACATTCCCCAACACTGAGGTCTAGAGTTCTGGAAGAACTGCACTAGCGGTCATTTTGGTACGTCCCGTATGAAGTCGTTAGCAAGATCATACTGTTGGTGGGAGAATATTGATCGGGATATCGAAGAGTTAGCCCGTGACTGTTTAGATTGCGCCAGAGTTCGACCAAATCCAGCAAAAGCACCGATTCATTGTTGGGAACTTCCAACAGAACCATTCCAACGGCTACATGCTGATTTTGCGGGCCCGTTTATGGGATTCTATTTCTTGATCATTATTGATGCGTGTAGTAAATGGCCAGAAGTGAAAATCATTCCAGATATTACAACTGATACCACCATTCAACACATGAGGGAGTATTTTGCTGCCGTTGGCCTGCCATCAGTCCTAGTTACTGATAGAGGTACGCAATTTACCTCAGATCAATTTCAAATGTTTTTGAAAAGAAATGGGATCATCCATAAAATGGGAGCACCTTACCATCCCGCAACAAATGGGCAAGCTGAACGGTACGTCCAAACGTTTAAAGACAAGATCAAAGCCCTAAATTGTCATCGTTCGGAAGTTCAAGCTGAACTACAGAACATCTTGATGGCGTATAGGCGTACCGTTCACCCATCCACAGGGAAGAGTCCATCAATGTTGGTTTATGGGCGGCCAATAAAATCCAGAATCGATCTAATGATACCACAGCAGGAGTCTTCTTCACTGAAAGAGAGGGGGGAAGAAAAGGGTATCCGGTCGTTTGAAGTAAATGATCGAGTTGCAGCGCGGGATTTCTTGTCCAATTCGGAAAAATGGAGGTTCGGATATGTCACGGAAAAAGTTGGAAAGCTGCATTATATGGTGGAGTTAGATGATGGTAGGCTTTGGAAACGTCACATAGACCAATTACGATCCGGACCATTACTTCGTTCTGGTCAACCCAGTGATAATGGGGGTTTCGAAAATATTGTTCGCTCTCGGTCTGTTAGGTCGTCGGTTCCACCTCTGCAAGCTCCAGTAGATACCCCGGTTCCACAAGTTGATTCAGACATCTCAGATCATTCTCGTTCCTCGGATGAACCTTCGGTTTCAAGTTATTGTCCTATCGCTAGCGAGCCTACTACAATGGATAACAGTGAATCCAGCGACTCAAATCGAAGAGAATCACAAAATCAATTGTCGCCTGCGAACTTGCCCGTTAGGAGATCTACGAGAGATAGGAGGCCTCCAAATCGGCTGGACCTATAGTACAGATACTAACACAACTAACAACCTGAATTCCTCCATCCGTATATTCCTAAAAGTGTATTCCTCTAACCCCGAGACGACCCGGGTATTTGGTCTTCCAAACACTAATCGAAATATAGAATAAGGAACTCTTCTTAGGGAGGAAGAATTGATATAAAATTGCTTCATTACTGTACCTGGCTCTAAAATGATATTACCACTCTATTCCACTGTACTGTCATTGACTACATCCTATCGAAGAATAAAAATATAACTGTACAAGTCGTCAACAGAAGTACGCGTTCTTTCATTCAACTGCCGAAATTCATAACAGGTTTATATTGTTGAAATTTTCGAAGTTGCAATGCGCTCAAATGAATCGTGAATTTTTTCTTGGGCGCGAGTGATTTTACGAGTTGCGCTGTTCTGCTGCAGTGACAATACAGTGGCCTGGCATGTTTCTCGCTTGGAAATTTCGGAAGCAATTTTCTCATTTAAAAGTGCTTGAAGGAACAAAAAATGAATTTTCATAGGAAGAAAAATCCAGCACGCGAGCGGTGAATCCCTTTAAAAGCTGTGAAAATGTGGAAATCAGCCAGAATTGTTCATGGAAAAATCAAGTGATGGGTCCTTTTAATAGTGTTAGTTTGAGAAGCAAATGGCGAGTTTGTGTTGGTGTATTGGGTAAGCGAACCAAGTTTTTGAAAACTACCAGATTTAAGTGAATTTATAGTGTTTTGTTTGATGAAATGGTTTTTAACAAGTGAGAATAACACAATTCTAATCAGTGAACATGCACAGGGAAATGTAAGTCATGATTTATTACCGAAAACGGCTAAAAATAATTGTTGACAGGAAGAAGAAGAAAAAGAAGCAGGCAATCATCATCATTGCCCAAATTAATTACGACTTCTTAAACCTTAAATGTGCCACGTTTCGTGCAGGTGCATGGCTACTGAGATTCATTCAAAATTGAGTTGAGTTCAACTCAACAGTGAAAAAAGTAGAGCTACGCATGGACTGAGTAAAATTGTTTAATATTTTATTAAATGTCACTCCTATTAAAACTTCAACATACACGCTCAAAACTCCATCTCTTTCTTTCGTATTACTATCCCTTTTTTTCACACGGAAAAGTTACTCAATTTTCGTAAAAAGTGGATCTAGTCAAAAATTGAGTAGATCCACTTTTTACGAAAATTGAGTAACTTTTCCGTGTGAAAAAAAGGGATAGTAATACGAAAGAAAGAGAGGGAGTTTTGAGCGTGTAAGTAGGGGTGACATTTACTCACTGTTTTTACTTCTTTTTCCACTTTTTGCTCTTCTGAGTCGAAATTAACTAAATCTTGAGTCGATCTAAATGGCCGTGTTCGTCTGCATTTTGCATCTTTGCATGAAGGCTTCACCAAACTGCAACGTTTTTTTGCCGCCGCCAAACCAACGCGATTTAAAAACGCATCGCGTCGGTTTGTGCGCTCCCATAAGCCGCCATGTAATCTCACCGCGGCGATTTTTTCGCTGCGATTTCGCTGCTGCGGCTAATAAAACGGTGTAGTTTGGTGGAGCCTTCATTTTCTTCAAATTTTCATATGGTCGAGAGTAGCAAAAAATGAATTCAAACCTATTTTTTTCGGGAATTTCTAGCATCTATATGCATTGCATCAGAAGGTGTTAATTGTTTCAACTATTGCTGGTGTTTGTACCTGTATGGAGCAAACAGTTTTTAAAGAAAATAGATTATTAAGTTATTGTGCAAATTTGTTACTTTAGACCTAACAAAAATGTTACCAAGGGATAGGGGATAGTTGGTGAAGATGGAAAATGGATGCTTAGGGAAGGTACATTAATTATGTCACGCAGTAAGGGGGGAGGGGGGGTTTGGGAAAACGTGACGATCCATACAAAAAAATTTGATTGTCCATATAAAAAACGTGACAAGGGGGGGAGGGGGGGTTAAAAAAGTCAATTTTTGCGTGACGTAATTAATGGACGTTCCCTTACTGCTTTAAAGCAAGACATACGAAGACAATAAACTTCACTTTAATCTGTTAATATGAACGAAAACATATCATACAACTTGTTTTAATAGCATGAGACAATTATTTGGTTCCTTTGTGCATCGGAAAACGCTACAATTTCAATTGTAGATCCTAAGTAATGAGCTAATGAACTGTCTGGTATGACCTAGAACATCCCAGATTTCACATTATATCGGTTTAACTTCCAGAAGATCTATTTAACAGGGTTGAATACATATCGTAAATTTGTCTAGACATAAAACTAAAGTTGTAACTGTAGATCCCAGGCTATGCGCTCCAATTTCAATTGTAAATCCTAAGTTATGAACTCAATAACAGTTTGGATTGCCTAGAACATCCCAGATTATCTCGAAATATCCTTCAAAATATTCTTAAAGATTACATGTTAATTACATGGTTAAATACATGTCATAACTTTGTACTGCCGAAAAGCTGCAGTTTCAACTGTAGATCCTATGTTCTATGTTCTATGTTCTATGTAGAACATCCCAGATTATCTCATAATATGTTGATCTTACAGAAGACCAAATGAACATGTTTCAACGAGGTTGTCTAGGTTGGTGAACGGGAAAACTTTGGCCGTGTTTACAATGTTGCTGATAAACAACCGCCAAACTTCGGGTTCTCCTTTGAAGATGGGAAGTTGTCTCGACATCCGTGGCGTGCAGCAGTTTAGTCTTGCGTCAGCTGCTGCCCCAGTCCGTGTTGCCTTTGAGCCCTCTGATTCGGCATGAGTTCCTTTTGTGGAATCTGGACAGGTCTCTCATCTAATTCTTAATTTTCCTCCTTGCTGCTTTGCTGCGTTGCTTTCTTCTTCTAATAGCGCTCTCAGTTTCTCCATTTTGTAATAGCTTTTTATATGTTATGTATAATTGTAGAAATAAAAATAGATTTCTGTTACTCAAGCATCAATAGTTTAAGTTCACTTATTAATAATCAAATTTTAATTTAGCTGCAAACAGCACACTGTTGAATCTACCTTCCTCAACTTGTTTTTCTATTTACCACTTCACTCCAATCATAGTTTATTTCCGATTCCTCTCAATTTATCATACAGTGTGCCTAGTGGTGTTGTGTCCAACAGAGGTATTCCAGCACAAAAGCGTCAAACGGCAAGTTTGACAGTTGTCACAAATGCCGTCAATATGTCCAATTGGAATCAACTTGGATCTAATCAATTTCGTCGCCGTCCAGCTTCCATTATCACTGCGTTCGAGCCTTAAGCCTGCAAAACACCTCACTCTTATGTGAAAACCCCGAAGTCTACCATAACGTACATATAGCAGTCGATGTCGGAGGACTACATCCGAAAGGCTTGTTCAAGGTCCCGATGTCGGTTTGAAGATGTCATTGATAAAAATGGAGGATACATCGACAATTTTTTTAAAAGAACTTAATAAAGATAACTGAAAAAACGGGATTTGAAAGAAATATCATAAATTTTCCCTTTTTCCGCTAACAACTTTGATGATTGGACTTCAGTAATGCCATTCGTAGTCAATATCTTACAATACAGATCTTTGGACCCTAGCACTACTGATTCCTAGAATCAATTACTAGGATAGTCGTGGAACATGAGCCGCCATAATTTTATCTTGTTCTCCAGCTCCAACTCGGAAAGAATCATTTACCCAGTACCATTGTTCCTTTCTTAAGACTTTTAACCCAGCTAATAAGTGGTTGTACTCATATTAACAGGGTTATTTTTATAGAGGAAGTACTCAGTGTACGGTAAATGATAATTTCCGTACATGTCCCATTTGTAAACAAATTCAAAACTAAACAGATTAAAATCGTGAAAACGAAGGCAAACTGGTCAACATTGATTTGATGTTGCAATACCTCGACTTACTCGCGCGCTACTCAATGCATCCTAGCAACTCAGACTAACGTTGTCTCAACCTTACATAATTTTAAAAGTTCATGAGCCACTATAAGCTTCAAATGTCCAAAAAGGAAAGATAAGTCATGACAATAATTTACCCTCTACAACACTCATACCAAAAGTGCTTACACGACGCAATTTCCAAAACCACTTCCCTGACCATCACTGATGCCGATAAGAACCGACGCAAGGGGCTAAAAATTTCAAATCTGTCAACTCCCTTCTTTCCTGCCCGAGTGATCATCGCTTAACAGAGCGTGCCATGGTTTCTCTAGCAACCATATCCCCAAAAATTACCACCATTAATCTCGCTTAAATTTCCGGAGCTGCCGGAAAATTAATCCGCAAAAGGATTACGTGTCACGACCAGTACTCTGCTGACAGTAGCGTTAAGCTTCCGGCGAACAACATTCTTGCACCACTAACCAGGAAAGTCGAATTGCGCGAAACGCAGGCTGATGAGGGAAAGGTCCATTCCGGACCTGCTGCACAGCCAGTGCGGCGGAGAAATGCCACCAGAAGATCAAGTTTATTTATATTTTTCGCAATTTTATCGCTTGCCTTCAACTGTGTGCCTCACTCGGTTCGGTTCGGTTCGGTTGCGAAATGCATCCGCTTCTGGTGCCACCGCAAACCCCGCAAACGTTCGCTATTAAGCTGAGGGACTACTACTATCGCTGAAAGTGCATCGCAGGCAGGAAGTCATTCTTTTCCATTTCCCTTCCCAGATCGCTTTGGCCACTCTCAACGGAACGAGCTCCCGGTTCCGCTCATGAAAAACTTCTAAATCCTCGATAATTATTTTAATCTCCTGTGCAAATAGAACTTAACAATGTCAAAGTATTATTTATTCATGGATTTTTTTTTTGCTCTCTCGTTTGGTGTACTGTTCCCATTCTGAGCGAGGGAAGAATTGCATATCACAGGCTCACGGGACAGCATATCCCTGGCAACACAATGGCGACGACGACGACATATGATGATCCCCAGAAGACACACGCCATCAGGATCAAGTCGACGACGAGGAAAGTTGCGCTTTGGAAAAGGAAGTATGAAGCCATGACCGTGGAATTGCTTGCGTCGTAGCATGCTGGAAATTTATTACTATAAGGGAAGATGGGGACAAGCGGGACGTGGACTATTCATCAGAACCTTCTTTGGGAAAATTCAAACGGTAACAGTTGTATGATATCAAAAAAGTGAAACGGAATTTTACACCTAACTTCGAACAAAGAAGTCCTCGTTGTTCAAATCTTCAAGAACTTTTTCGGTCATAACAAAAGAAAATTACCTTCCGATATTTTGTCTGTGCTTAACAGCTTGCATGCTTTTTGTATGATGTATGATGTATGATATGTACTACCGCGCCAACTTAGAGGGGGCATGGACTTTTTGGCCCCCTCAATAATTTTCAGACAGGGCAAAGTATCATTTTGCCCCCCCAATTATTTTCAAACTTTTCCCAGATTTTTATCTAGAAGAATAAATTTGTCCTGCACAGTTATCTTTCACAATTAAATTTTAAGCCAACCGTCATTTCAAATTTGCACTGTGCGCAACGATCCCTGTTTTTTTTTCAGTGGGTCTCTTTTCATTCATTTCATCGGCGTCAATTCATCAATCAACTGAAGCGGATGAATGGTAAGGTCTGGAAAGGTGCACTTTTGCCTTCTTTCTTTTCTATACAATTCATGACGTCACCTTTGCTGATACAAGAGGATGCATTAATGACAGAAATGAATGGTTCGCATTGCCAGGCCTGAATAAGCTGAGCTTCGTGAATGAAAATGAATAACATTTACTGTTTATTTTGAAACTGTCGAAACGGAACAAAAAGTAAGTTTTGCTTGCGGATAAAAGTTGATACGGGTTTAATTAAAGTTGAATTTTAATTCATATCCATACTGATTCATCAAACGATTTACGAGTTTAAGCTTTCTCTAAAAAAGGTAAGCAATGAATGGTTTTTTTATAAAGGGAACAAGCTTGAAAGCGCCTTTTTTGTCGAATTTTCAGAATTGACGATGGACAAGTTTTTGATCAAGCTCCCAGGAAAAAAAGCGATAGAGATAGCTGAAGACTGCTGCGACGTTGCCAGCGCTGGTTCTGGTACAGAATCCAAGTTCGACGCGGGAGAAGGTCCATCTGGTTCAGGTAAAACTGTGGACGCAGCAAAAACTTCAAAACGACGTTTCGTGCCCGGCTGGAAAGCGACTTTCCCATGGATTGCATATGATCCTGTGAATGATGTTGTATTATGTTCCGTTTGCCGGGAAATTTTTATGAAGCTTGGCCTACCGTTTTCAACTAAAAAAGATATAGTTTTTATTGAATCTGGTTTTAAAAACTGGAAGAAAGGAGCCGAAAAATTTAAAATCCACGAGGGATCGTTCTGCCACAAGGAGGCCGTTTTGAAGCTGCATTCGTTGAAAATTGGAGTAAACGTCTGCGCTCAAATATCCGACCAGAAGAAAAAATGAAATGATAGTGAACCGTGCCTGCCTAAAAAAGTTGTTTTCTTCGATTCTGTACTTGGCTAAGCAAGGTCTCGCTATTCGTGGTCATCATGATGACTCAAGCAACTTCTTAAATTTGTTAAACTTGCGGGCTGAAGATTCGAACGAGTTGCAAATGTGGCTAAAACGAGAATCTTACACATGGTGTAGCCATGCCGTACAAAACGAAATGCTGGATCTTCTAAGCCATTCGCTACTTCGACGATTGATAGGGCTGGTGAAGCAAGCGGATTTTTGCGATTATTTGTGACGAAACGTCGGACATGAGCAGAAAAGAACAATTCTCTTTTTGTTTAAGGATTGCTACTAATTCCCTCGAGGTTGAGGAGTTCTTCCTCGGTTTTTATGAAGCTGAGTCAACTGCTTCGTCGTCTTTGCATTCTATCATTAAGGATATCCTTATACGCTTTGATCTGCCCATCTCAAAATGTAGAGGCCAGGGCTATGATGGTGCAAATAATATGTCTGGCAAGAAAAAGCGGAGTACAGACCAGAATCCTTTTCGATGAAAAACGAGCTATTTTTGTTCATTGTTTAGCTCATTCGTTAAATTTGGTGGCCCAAGACGTGATCAAAACAATTCCTATCTGCAGGGATACATTGAATTTGATCAAAGATATGATTAACTTCGTAAGGGATTCGCCAAAAAGGCTTGCCATTTTCCAGACATTGAAATCTGTTGATTCGACAAATCTGCGGCCACTGTGTCCAACGAGATGGACGGTGAAATACTTGTCGCTTTCATCTGTTCTGTCAAATTACTTAGCTTTGGTAGAATTTTTCACCTCTTTGGCTGAAAATGACGTTTCTGATGCAGGCTCTAAGGCGTCTGGATTTTTGAGAATGCTAGAAAAATTCGAATTTTATTTCATCTTAAATGTAATGGTGAAAATTTTCGGATACGTTGATTCTGTGAATACAGCCCTTCAGAAAAAATCCTTGCGACTAGAAGAAGCATACCGGATGATTGGTACCTTGAAAGCTAGCCTAAGCTTTTGTAAAAAAGATTTTCGGGAGATTTGGGAAAATGTTACCGAAAACAGACCGGATGCAGTTGAATCGCCGAAACTACCAAGGAAGAAAAAAGTTCCGAAGCGTTACGAAACCGATGTTCCAACTTTGACAGTATCAATTGAAGAGACCTACGAGAAGCAGTTCAAAGAAATTATAGACAATATCCTAGGATCGCTTACTTCTCGCTTCGACACCGAAACATTTGCGTTTGTGTTGGAAGTAGAACAATTCATACTGGGAGACGATACCAATAAAGACAAAATTATCAGTTTCTATGATAATGACCTTGATCCTGATCTTTTGATGTTACAACGGGAGATGTTTTTAAAGATCGTCCAGGAAGCTTCTGAACCCGTTCAAAACATCTCCAGCATCGTCGATTACATAAAAAATGAAGCGCATTTGATGGATATTTTGCCGGAGTTTGTAAAGTTCTTGAGAATCTTTCTCACAATTCCGGTAACGTCAGCTACTGCCGAAAGGTCGTTTTCCGGCCTCAGAAGGCTCAAAACCTACTTACGATCGACTATGGGACAGCAAAGATTGAACTCTGTTTCGATATTAAATTTCCATAAGGACATGGCGAATGTTCTTGATTTGGATACCATCATGAACGAGTTCATCAACAAAAATAACCATAGACAGCGCACGTTCTTCGTTAAGAGTGAGGTGTAATATATTAACTGGTTATTTTTTTTTGAGTTGGCTATAATAAAAACGTGAATAAAACTCTTTGTTTTGATTTACTTATTATACCAAAGAACATCACCGCCGTTTTTTTATAAAGCTATTTCTCAACAATTTTTTTGAAATTTCAATCCACTTTTTCCCTGACATTTTGCCCCCCCCAATAATTTCATGAAGTTGGCGCGCCTGACTACCACCCATTGTAGCACGGAAACTAAGTCCAACAGCAGTGAGCTCTCCTCGCTGTTAGACTTGATCAAGCTTTAATAACCACTAATTATCCTAATCATGCCATTGTATGAAGGGCCAAATAGGTGTTGGGTGGATTGATAGGCAACATCACCTAAACGTATCCACAGGGATATAAAGAATCTCCTTCCAACAACAAGATTGAACAATTGGTCACAAGAGCAAGCTATCTAACATGATGATGCCCCAATGGGCGGGGAGAAGAGCCCGCCCTCTATTCACAAACTGTTAACAATGAGGAGTTGGCATTCCCACTCTCCCCATCCAGAGTGCTTCAATCGGGTGCCCTGATGGTCCCTCTCATTTCCATGATTTTTTTATGTAATAGTGTACATATTTATGTAAATGAAAATTACTACAAGCATTCGTAACTATTATATATGATCTTCTTTCTTCGATTGATCCTGAAATGCAATACATGTTGTAAATTATTAATGTGATAAGTTCTGTGGGATCACGCCTTAGCACGTTTTCGTTCGTTTTCAGCGATAGCAGCAATAAACTCAAAAATCCTGGAAAAAGTTTGTTAAATCTATTGAAATTTTACAGAACTAACATTTATATGTACATTTTAATTAATTCT
>JASCZW010002882.1:0-19429 GCA_034211315.2 Aedes japonicus | reverse complement strand
AGGACCATGATTGATGAACATACTTTGTCGAAGACTAAAACCATCCATCTGGTCAGCATCGAAAGATAAAGCATTTTTTAAGAAATTTGCCTGCACACTAGCGCCGCGTAATGTTAGTTCATTTAACTAATAGTTACCAACAAAAAGGCGTTGACCTTCATCGACGACAGAAGCAGTCCAGATGGTCATGATTACGAGATATACCCAGTTGCAAATTGTATCCAATTACGTATTTTGTTTACGCGGACGCCATATCGCATTCTACAGCGCTATTTTAGGATTTTTTGTAATCAACGTTGGTTCAGAACGAGTTTCTTGAGGATACACGAATACACGTTGGTTTTACATCGATGGGTACTTCTGCATCAAAATGGTATGATAAAATCTACATATGTTGTACAAACCTAATACAAAGGCGCGAGTGCTCAAGCGTTAAATACATTTTTACATTAAATCATGTGCACTTAAGATAGATCATTTTGAATTTTTTTTATGGGTCCCCTCACCCCGCTCGATTCTTGCAATGTGAAAGAAGAATTTCACATGATGATGTTTCCCCATAAGTTCCGTCAGAGTTCTCTTCAAAGTTGGCAAAATGATTGGACAATAATTCCCTTGGATGGTGGTTATATTCCATTATTTAAAATGTTTCTTCGAGATCGTGGTTCAAAGTGTGCAATCTCTAATATGCCAGGAAATCACTGATTGCGCAGTACGCACTCTAAGCTCCAAACACACGTCTTACCCGACTCGTGTATGACCCCGTACTGACTGCCAGCGCATGTAGGCTGTCAGGTCGAGACGACATAGACAGTACATATTATAGAGTGGCATACAATGCTGTCGTATCGCCCCACACATCCCCCTTTCTCTCCAGAAAAACAAAAAGAAATCAAGATTCAATCCATGATATTGAACAAATCATAGCAAACATCATTTTTCCCATGATTTTGCTTTTCGTACCTAGTAAAAAAAAAACTTAGTAAGCTAAGAAAAAAAAAATATGACGTTCGCATTCAGTTTTCCCGACGAAGCGTAAGCAAGCAGAAGGAACTCTACAGGAGGTCAACCCGAGAATACCCTGAAGAAATACAACACTGCATTGAATAGTTCAAGTATAGGATATCCATTTTAATCAAGGTATATTATAACCACGCTTAGTTTACTATTGAGTTTCCATGTTTCCTTTAACCGCTCGGGCGTAGTCGGATAAATAAGAAGGAGGCTGCTTGTCTCTCTGGGGCTGCGCACTGTCATCGCTGGTTGGACAAGTGGTATTCGAGTGCCCAGATAAACCCGGTTCTCTCCATTCTTGAACCTTTTTTTTTTTGCGATACATGACGTTTCAGCTGCTGGCCATCTGGTTCACAAAGGGTCAAACTACCGTTTCTTTCTTGTGTTACCGTAAAGCGCTTCATACTGAATCTGATATCATCTTTGCCGCGAGATGTGCGTTTTACAATAACTGTATCGCCTGGCTTCACCTTACTAGCTTTGGCTCCACGCCGCACGTCTTCGCGTTACTTTGACGTTTGGCCTCACGGTCGCGTTCAGTCGCGCCAGAAGTTTGTTATTGTGGTTGGACTTTGCATATTGGAACAGTGGCAATCCACGCTTGATCTTACGACCAGTTAATATCTCTTCTGGTGGCAGTTTAGTAATGCTATGGTCTGCGGCATTATTTGACTGAACTGCAGCTTGCAATTCTTTTCCGTAGCATTTTCCAGTTCATAATGCGACGGACATGGCTTTATTTATGACCTTAATAAAGCCTTCTACCAACCCGTTCTGCTGCGTATAGAAAGGCGTCGAGAATATAGCTTATATTCCACACTCAGAGCAGTATCTCGTATAGTCTTCACTGTTGAATGGTGGTTCATTATCGGACTTCAATGCTCTTGGGAAACCTTCTCTGTCAAAAACCGCATCTAATACGCTTCTTGTATGCTCAAACTTTGTCGACTTCACAGGTCGTGCAATCTAGACCGAAAATCGATTTTCCCCCAAGCTTCATATAAGGCCAGTTGAAGTCGAGGGTAATAGTATCCCATACACCGTTGGGAGCGAAGGTTCGTTGCATTGGTGGAGGCCTTTCGGGTCTGCCATTCATAGCACAGATGGCGCAAGACTTCACCCAGTTCTCCGCATCACTAGCCATTCCAGGCCACCATACGCACCTTCGGAGAATGTTCTTCAGTTTAGCTTCCAGTGGGTGACCTGCGTGAGCTATTTCCAATGTTCTTGCTCGGAGCTCAAGGGGAATAACGGCACATCCATTTTTAACCAAGATTCCATCGTTAAAAACCAAGTCATTTGCAATGGATTTAAACTTCATCAGCGTTTTTTGCACGAACTACCTTCGTCAAGGTTTTATCAGGCTCCGTGCACTCGCGTAACGGGTGGCAATTAAAATTTTGGAATTTTTTCGAGGCCTCTATGCTCAACAACAAACGAGCTCAGAGAGAAATAAGAGTGTGTATGCGTTAGCTCTTTCTCTCCTCTTTCTGCTAGTATTTTCTGTTTTGTTTATGCTTGCTCAGTTTTGCTCAAAATGCCGTCGAAACAAGAAGTATTTCGCGAGCGCGTTGTACAGTTCTACGAACTGCACAGAAATCTCGGCAAAGCGTGTACGGTACAACATTTTAAAAGCGAAAATGTTGCGATTTCGACTGTTTACCATATCCTAAGATCCCCAACAACTGCTCGCAAGCAAGGTAGTGGAAGACCAGCCAAAATTATGGACGCAAAAGGACTTCGTTCTCTTTCTCGTGCCTTCAACAACAAGGATTCACTGAGCCAACGGGATGCCGCAAAAAAGTTCAACTGTTCTCACCAGTACATCTGCAAAACATTGAAAAGAGTCGGAATAAAGTGCCGAAAGAAGACACGAGCTCCGGGATATACTGATGCACAGATTTGAACGCTGCAATCCCAATGCCGTTGGTTGATTAAAAATTATTCCGGAAAAAGTTTTGTTTTGGACGACGAAAGCTACTTCCCTCTTTCGAAGACGCAGATTCCCGGAAACGATCGATACTATTCAACGGAACATAGAATATAAGTTTAAACATAAGTTTGAACAGAAAGTGATGCTGTACATTGCCATTTCCGAAAAAGGCATTTCTAAGCCATGGTTCAAGCCCTCTGGTTTGGCAATCAATCAAGATGTGTACCAGAACGAATGTTTGAAGAAAATTTTGATCCCGTTTGTACAAAAACATCATGCTGATGGACAATACGTGTTTTGGCCGGATAAAGCGTCATCGCATTACGCCATAAAAACACAATCGTTCCTGAATACCCATTCGATCCCATTTGTACCCAAAAACCACAACCCGACAAATCTGCTTCAGTGTCGCCCAATCGAAGATTTCTTCGGGGTTTTGAGTTCCTTGGTGTACAAAAATTACTGGAGAGCCACGAATTGCAAACAGTTGATTGGTAGAATCAAGAGATGCATTCGCAAAGTTGACATGGAGGCCGTACAACGCTCCTGTTCCGACATCAAACGGAAGCTTCGCCGAACATCCGATTACGGACCGTTTTCAAATGTTCACTAATTTTTTTTCAACAATGGACAATGTATCTTTTATTTGAATAAATCAGATCTTCTTCAACTATGTTTGTCTTTTTTCGACAGCTTGAGAAAGAAATTCCAAAATTTTAGTTGCCACCCGTTATTTCTTCAACCGTGAGAAATTCTTTGTTCCGTGGCTCCAACTTGCAGATTTCCCATGGGCTGATTTCTTCATTAAATGCAACGTCATCTCCGCAATATAGCCGTGACGACGGATCCGTTATATTATCAAGTCCCTTAATGTACTCAATATCATAGTAATACGGACTGAGACAGAGAGCCCAACCATCGGCTCTTGTTAATGCCCGTTTGGATGTTGAAACCGTTTTCGCTGACTTCATGCCCTAGGAAGTTAATTCGTGTTCGGTCGTACTCACACTTCGTAGTATTGAGAGTAAGGTTATCAGACCTCAAGATTTGAAGAACTTGAGCAACTGTTGTTCTCAGTTCTTCAATAGTTATTGCGATTAATAGGATGTCATCGATATAAACGATTTTATTTTCTTTATCCTTCAGAACTCGCATCATTTCACGCTGAAATACTTCCGGCGCGCAATTGCCGCCGAACATCAAGCGCGTGAAGCGATACGTACCGGTTTCCGATAGGAACGTAGTAGGTTCGCGCGATTCTTCACTTAACTCGAGGTGATAGAATGCATCTGACAGGTCGAGCTTTGTGAAAAATTTGGCACCATGCAATTTTACTTTCATCTCGTCAATGAGCGGTAACCGGAAATACTCCCGCTTGATGGCCCATGAATCCATTGTGGCGCGGTGCTGACCCGTTCAATTATTCCTTTCACTTCCATCTGCTCAATTCGTCGACGTGCTCCTTCACGATAAGCAGCCGGAATGTTGTAGTACACATTCCGCACTGGTGGAATAGAGCTATCCACGCCAAATTTAATTTTCAAGCCTGGCATTTTTGGGAACAGTGCAGATTGCTGGTAGGTGTTTACCATTTCTCCGACTTTCAATAAACCCATGCCGCTAGCCGTAGTTCTGCCCAGTAGAGACCTCTTACCTTGAATAACTACGACAAAATCCGCTGTAAGTATTGGTTTGGAGGATCCGACTGCTTCTATTGTAGCTCTGAAACTACACATCGCCTGCAAAGGATTGGTCGATGCATAGCCTCGAGGTTCTGCCCTCTGTGGGATTGCGCTTTCCTCAAGTACCGCAGCTTCCATTCTCTCTCTCTCTCCCTCTGTCTCTCTCTCTCTCTCTCTCTCTCTCTCTCGAGAGAGAGAGAGAGAGAGAGGGAGAATTGTTCCCTCGTCTTGCATCGGTATTGGTAGAAAGGTATGAACGTCGTTCAAATGGGGTGAACTGTTTTCTATCTATAGGCGCAATACCTACACAGCTAAATTTTTTTTTCCTCTTTCCCTGCTTTCGCAATTTGGAATTCTATAACCTCTAGGAGTCATTTGTTATTTTTTTTGTGGTTTTCACAGCACACATAAACAAAACTGGCGCTTCGTTCAACTCGCTTCTTCTTTGCGGTCCTCACAACTCGCATTTCTCTCCATATTTTTTTGCTATGCGGTCCTTCCAACGCGCATGATCTTGTCGCTTCTAGCGGTCCTCTCAACTCGCTGTATATTATTTCATGAACACAGGCTGCTGAAGCGCCTTTTTCTGAAGCATTTTTATTCCATTTTTATTGCGGTCCTCTCAACGCGCATTTATTCAGTTTCAACGGTCTCTCATATGTGGAGGTCCTCCCAACACGCCATTATTCGGGGTTCAGCGGTCCTCCAAACGCGCACAATCGTCGCTCTTCCAGCGGTCCTCCCAACTCGCTGTTGGTCTTTTTGTTGTTAATTGCGGTCCTCTCAACACGCCAATATTTAAGAAATAATATAATACTTACAAATAGCTTTGAAGGTTATTTCCTTACTGCGCGATGGGTGATTTCCTTGAGTTTTTTTTCAAGCAGTAATAATTGTTCGGTTTGTTTGCATTGAGCTACAAATTTTTTTTTTCCAGCAAAACCTGCCACTGTCGCCAAATGTGCTATCTCTAATATGCCAGGAAATCGCCGATTGCGCAGTACACACTCTAAGCTCCAAACACACGTCTTACCCGACTCGTGTATGACCCCGTACTGGCTGTAGCAATGGGCAATCTCGATCCGTTTTTTACTGGATCGATTTTTTGGGCTCGATTAATCGATATTTTGAATCGATCCTATACTGTTCGATTTTTGACTGAATCGATTTTTTAGTGAGAATCGACTTTCAAACTCTGATAAAAAAAAAAGTTTTTTTGCAATAAGATCTACAAATAATATTTATTTGTAACCACACATACTTCTTATGTGTACACATAACCACTTTGTGTGGCCACACATAATTTTCATTTGCCACAAAAATTTCATATGTGTTTCTCAAGGGATATGTTTATGTGTGAATTTTACATGGATTTTTGCCAAAAAATATGTGTGGATTTTTACCCGTGTAAGACAAGAATACGATAAGACAAGAAGTCGGCAAAAAATACCGAAAACCGCACAAAAGTGCACATACTGAAATTATCGTTAAACATGGATTACCGAAATTTCGGTATTGTTGTAAACCAGGAAAAGACGAAGTTTTTTTTTTCCAGAAGCAGATAATTTATCATCTCCATACAAAGCGCTAGGAGAGGACAGTAATTTTATTGCTAGAACAAATAGACATGAAGAGAAAGTGTATTGATAGATCCGTAAGAGAACGGGAGGCTTTGAAATTGAATAGATGTAAGTTTGAAAACGAGCGGAGGGCATTTGAACGGTAGTATACGATCAGGCACATAACCCTTTGTCATACTACCCTATGCAGGATAGGCAAGGGGGGAAATCCGTTAAAAGACCGGAAAAGACGTTAAAAATTACTATTTTTTTACGGTTCTTTTTACCAAAAGTGCTTGCAATTAAATGAGAGTATTTAAACAAAATTTAAGGAAAATCTAACGATAAAATTTGCAAATCCACCTTACTAAAATAATAGGTAAAATTAAAAAAATCTTTCGTTAAATTTTACCGATACTTTAGGTTTTGCTAGTAAAACCTACAGTATCGTTAAAATGAAAACCTTATTTCCGGTAACCTTATCTTAGCGTGTTGTTTTATTTTTTACGAAATAGGTAATCAGTGACTCAATAAGTGATTGTAACATGTTAACATGTTATTACAAGCTGCCAGACCTATTCTGAACGACATTGATCAATATCAAGATCGCCCTCACCTAGCACTAGGTGCACCTTGAAACTTGACATTTCTTCACCTCGCTCCCACTCTTCTGCTTTGCACAGCAAACTTCCCGCAGTGTCACCTGCTAAGCTGTTTTCGTGTTGTGCCCCAGCCCGTTCGGTGTAATTTTGACCTGTCATTGTCGTTCCGGTTTTATTTACGATATTTGGTCTGCGTTTAAAAAGAATGGTTGAGAAAAGTGATGAGAGGCATAAGCTAAAACCTGAGTGCATGGCACGCCTGACATTCATGAGTTCGCTGGATAAGCCCCTATGGTCTCTCTGATGACAATTTATCAACACGAACTTGTTTTCTGTAGAAAAATAAAACAAAAGATCAAACAAGGAATTTGCTCTCTGGAAATGTAACAAATTACCTAAAATTAGCTTAGACAATTTATAAATTGTAATTATATAAATTACAAATCGATTTTCCTCGAATCGATTCTTCCGCAGTCGATTTGTTCTTGAATCGATTTTTTGTGATTTTGGGAATCGATTCCGCAGAATCGATCTTTTTGTGTAAATTGCCCATTGCTAACTGACTGCCAGCGTATGTAGGCTGTCAGGTCGAGACGACATAGACAGTACATATTATAGAGTGGCATACAATGCTGTCGTATTGCCCCACACAGAAAGGATTGGATGTAAGTCGAGGTTGTACCTTTCACTAGGAAAAGGAAGTTTAGTCTAAAAGCGCTTCAGCTAGGAGGATTAAAGATTCATCTTAGTGAACAGGTTAAATACTTAGAGTGATACTGGATGCCAAACTGAACTGGAATGCTCATCTTGAGTGTGTGATCGGTAAGGCAACCAGTGCTTTCTGGATTTGCTCAAAAACATTTGGCAGAAAATGGGGTCTAAGACCAAAAATGATAATGTGGATTTATACATCCATAATACGTCCAAAGGTAACTTATGCTTCTGTGTGGTGGCCAAAAAACAAAAGAGGCTACTGCATAGAAAAAGCTTGCAAAACTTCAACGGCTAGTGTCCATTGCTATAACAGGAGCGATGCGCAGCACTCCATCAAATGCGTTAGATGCAATGCTAAATCTGTTGCCTTTGCACGAATACGTGCAACTAGAAGCGGAAAAGAGTATGTTTAGACTTAAACGGTTGAAAAACTTTCATGTCTGGTGACTTAGTCGGTCACCTGAGCATTTCACAAAGCTTTCAAATGGGCCAGTGAAGTATATGAATGGAGACTGGATGAAGCCTGTGGAAAACCATGCACATCCCTTACAAGATATGTGAAACGTCACGTATAGATTGGGAAGTCGGAGGTCCCACTGTTCGTCATGGCTCCATAAAATTCTTCACAGATGGTTCAAAAATTGGAACAAAAAACGGAGCAGGTATCTTCGGCCCTGGGGTAGAAATCTCAGTGGCGATGGGAAACTATCCAACGGTTTTCCAAGCGGAGATCTTTGCTATAATAAATGTGTTAACGTTTGTCTGAAGAAAATATAGATATGCAAATATTTGTATTTTTTACAGACAGTCAAGCGGCACTCAAAGCGTTAAGTAATTATAAATGTACATCCAAACTTGTCTGGGAATGCATTCTTTCACTGCGAAAGGTGTGCCAAGAGAACTCGGTAAACTTATTCTGGTTCCGGGACACTGTGGAATTGAAGGCAATGAAAGGGCAGACGAGCTTGCTAAACAAGGTTCGAATGCACAGTTTATTGGCCCAGAACCATTCTGCGGTATATCATACTGTGCCATAAAAATGGAATTATAATCTTGGGAAGAGCAAAAGGTGATGACCAATTGGTTGGTCACCACAAAGTGTTCTCAAGCAAAAAGGTTTATAATTCCAAATGTTACAATTAGTAAAAAGCTCCAGGAGCTCAATAAGAGAGTTCTTTGTACCTATACTGGCCTAGTAACCGGACATTGCCCGAGTGGATATCATTTTAAAAACATTGGCCAGGTTCAGAATGATATCTGTCGTTTCTGTAACATGAAACGTGAAACCTCGGAACATCTGCTTTGCAGTTGCGATGCTTTGTACAAGAGCAGACTTCAAATTTCTTGAACAGTGGCTATATGCAACCTAAAGGAATTTGGACTGCAAATCCTGGAAAGGTGGTGGGTTTTATAAACTCAATTTTGCCTGACTGGAAGTCGCGTCTTAGGCTGGTCACTTGACAAATGGTGATCTAGCTTTAAGATGCGAATTAGAATAGTAAACAGGGGTATACCACAAAAGTTCAACTCAGTGGACGCTGTGGTACTACGCCCCAACAAAAAAAAAAAAAAAAAGTCGAGGTTACACGCGAGGGAAGAGATGTTTAAGGAATGCGTGATCTTCCCTTCATCCATTTAATTGGGTTTAAATAGGTGAAAAATATACAAAAATCGTCAAAAACAATAGCTTATTTTACTTGTTATGGACTAAAGTGTGGCCCATTTAGTATTGGAACAAACATTTTTTATTCTTACAGCGACCCTAGTGGTCGGATTTGTAAACTATGACATGCGTTCCCTATAACAATAACAATATCAGACGTTTTTTTCGCGGTGCAGTTCGAACGTGTTTCAGAGATATACAAATAAGAAAGAAGTAAACAAATTGTTGCACATTATTTGGAAAACCCTTCGTGGCCTGGGCCAGAACTTGCTAAAGTGTTGGGTTTTCCCCGAAATACCGTGTGGCGTGTTTTGAAAAAGTACAGAACAACTTTGTCGACGGATCGCAAGCTGGGCGGGTACTGTCAACTGTCAACTGCGGAACAACGTCATCAAGGACATTAAGGCAAACCCCAACATCTCAGACCGCGATTTGGCCAAAAAGTTTGGCGTCGCACGTAGTACCGCGCAACAGATTCGTCCCCGGGAAGACTTAAAGCCATACCGTGCCTGTAGACAACCAAACAGGAATCAAAATCACAACAATGTGGCCAGAATCCGTGCCAGAAAACTGTATGACCTGGTGTTGACCAAATTCAATGGCCGTCTCCTCATGGATGATGAAACTTATGTAAATACCGATTTCAAACAGCTACCGGGACAAAAAATTTACTTGGCTACGGCTCGGGGAGATGTTCCTGCGAAATTCGAGTTTGTAATTGCCGATAAATTTGTACATAAATACATGATATGGCAAGGCATCTGTAGCTGCGGTTGGAAGACCAAGGCTTTCATCACTAATAAGACATTTAATTCAGAGCTGTACAAACCGGAATGTCTCCAGAAGCAATTATTGGCATTTATCAGATCCCACAATGAACCTGTCATGTTTTGGCCAGATCTTGCAAGCTGTCATTAAAGTAAAACAGAGCTACAGTGGTATGAAACCAACAGGATTCAGTCTTTACCAAAAGAACTCAACCCACCAAACTGTCCCCAGCTCAGACCGATAGAGAGATTTTGGGCTATTATGAAGAGGAAGCCGAAGGTGAATGGCAGTGTCGTCAAAAGCATCAATGAATTGAAAACCAAGTGGAATACGATTGCCAAACGATGGATGAGAATAATGTACACCGGTTAATGAACGTTTTCCGGGAAGAGTCCTCAATTTTTTTCGAAATCGAGAGGATAATATAATATAATAATTTTCCCTCTAAAGTTCTTAAGTCGAACATTTTAGTTAAAAAAGTATACTATTTTGTTAATGTATATCCGAAATATGGGCAGTAGTCTATGTTGTTGTCTGATCACTGTAATATTGGCTCTTCGGTGACCCAGGTAGAGCTTCCGGGTGGCAAAAGTGGTCAACTAATAATTCCTGTAAAAAATAGTCTTCCCACAGCTGAATTGATAATTTGTACGAATATTTCGTATAACTTACGAACAATATGTCTAATTTTTCAACTGGTGAACATTTCTAATCTTTTGCCGTTTCACCCCAGCGGTACGTTATGAATTGCAACAATTTTCTCCAGTTGAAACTCGGCACCCCAACCAAATGAAGTCAGGTTGGACGGTAAAGGCGTTGAGCGGGTAGGGATGAAAAAGGTCTCTACCGCATGCCCGCACATAAAACTAGGCGTCGAAAGGTTTCCCGGTTTACTTTCGGCATTTGAGCTCCACAGGGATGTGGCCAGAAGACTACTGATGGCCTGCCACGCCACAAGGTTGGCGCCGACGATCTGTGAAAAGGCAACACGGTGTTGCAAATGGGTAAAATGGCAGGGCCTCATCAGGGCTGGGAGTAGATTGCCTAAATGATTTCATTCTGTTTCGTTTCCGAGATCCAATGTTTTGCTAGGAAAAATATAAAGGTTGAAGTTTTTTAGTAGGACGGGTCACTATGTTAAATTACTGTTTTTCGAAAGATTTCGAAAAGCGTGAGCATGAGCATGAGCATATTGACCAGCCGTGGCTTGCTTTTCCGTGATTGAGCAATCAGAATTTCATTGCGGAGTAGTGAAAAGTTTATAGGATCAATAACGGCACATAAAAAAAATAATGAATTTTAACTGGCGCGTAGAATTTCCCCTCGTTTAATTCTGAACCAAAGCAAGCGTAAACAACGACATTGTTTGCAACTTTTCATACGCCATACAACATTGATGGAATTCTTTCATACAATAGACGCGATTTAGGCGATATCCAGCTCTAATTTACACGAAATATCCCAGTAACTTCTGTCAAATCTAGCATTCCATTTATGTGCATTAGATATTGCAGAAGATTCAATGTTTCTTCTTAACTGTGGGCCCTAGCCCACGAAGTATAGACTGTTCCGAAGAATATAAATACACTTTCTTTCTCATATAAAAATACCATACTGTGAGTTTTGATTGCTTAATCCTCAAACATAGTAAAGAACAATGTTTTCTTTCCATCTTCATTTAAATTTGCTTGATTTTTCGTAGGGTAGACGAGTTCTTCAACTTTTCCATCACACTAGTCATAAGCTTCTGCACACTTTCTCCTACCATTTTCACCACTTTTGGCCAATCTTTCTTAAATTTTTCGACACTATCCGCTGGTTTAATGTGTTTTATCAGCTTCGCCTTCGCCAAAGTCCAGAGAGTTTTGATAGGGCGAATCTCTGGGCAGTTTGGTGGATTCATCTCCTTTGGTATAAATACGACATTGTTCCTTTGTACCACTCTAGTGTATATTAAGAGCAATGGCAGGAAGCAAGATTAGGCCAAATATTGTAAACTTGTTATGTTGTTTATGTAGGTTTCATCGTCCATGATAACCCGACCAAGAAGGGTACAACATAAAAATAACAAATTGCAACAAATCTTGTTACGACTAACTGATTTGGATATAAATGAGTTTAAAACGTTTCCATCTAGATAATTGTACAACATACTTATATCAATTAAGATATAATGTTCATGAGGCACTATTTGCGTAGAAAAATAAATTAATTCTAACACTAGCTGATATGATTTTGCTACATTGTTACAAAATGGTTACAAAGTTTGATTTTGTTTATGTTATATCTTAATCACAGTTCGCTATAATTTTGTTTCCTCTTGAGGATTTTTGTTACAATTTCTGTTATTTTAACTACATCCGCGATCTAAATTCTAACAAAACCTGTTATAAAAAATAGCGTAACTGAATAATAAATCTTGGAAATAATTTTGTTGTTTCGTGTTGGTCGGGAACACAGCCCGATTGTCTGGTCAGCAGTTTGTCGTACAGCTTTCGAGCCGTCGGTTTCAACATATTCAGCCTGTTTGTTGCTTCTGCTATTGACGAGTCAGTAGGCCTATTCTTTCCCGTTGGCATGCATAACATTAGTCGCCGAAGTGACTAGCTTTTCGCCACATCTCGGATTGCTGCTGAAGGATGACGATTGCAATAGTCCCTTCCTTTCTGTTTAATGTAAGGTCCATGGGACCGGGTTTTCTACCTGTCTCGGGGAATCTACGATAGATCACTGTTGTTTGAACTGCCCTGACGCTCACAGCATCTCCTCCATGCAAGTCTTCTGATTGAAAGACCACTGCCGGTGCATCTTTAGTGCACAATCCGCGTTGTCTTTTGCTCGGGAGAAACACCACGCACTTTCGAACTCCTATTTCTAAAAATTTAACAGAGGTTTTTAAAAGAATCTAGAGAAGTTCTTCAGAGAACTTCAGGATATTATTCGGAGAAGTTTTTCACACGAGCTTTCAGTGGGAGTTTTTCAGAGGAATTTCTGAAAAATCCAGAAGAAATTCAGTGAAGTTCTCTCAGCAGGAACGTCAGGAAGTTCTTCAGAGAACATTCGGGGATGTTCAGAGAACTTCTAGGAAGTTCTTCCAGATAACTTTTAGTATTCTCTCAGAGACCTCAACAAGTTCTTCAGAGAACATCAAGTTTTCAGAGAATTTCTGGATGTTCTTCAGAAAATTTTTGAAAGTTCTTTAGAGAATTTATGGAAGTCTCTTCAAAGAAGTTCAGGAAATGCAGAGAAGTCTAGGGAAATTATCCAGAAAGTTCAGGGAAGTTCTTCAGAGAAGTCTAGAAAAATATTCAGAAAGTTCCAGGATGTCTAATGGAATAATAGTATATGTATGAGTTCTACTATTTTGGTGAATGCTGAAGGAAGTCTGGCTTGCTGTCAATGGTAGGAGCAAAAGAAAGAATCAGCAATGGTGGGTATTTTTCCGATTGCTCATTTTGCATTGATGTATGGTGGAACGACTTCACCTCCCACAACTGAGATAACTTTTCCTGAGGGTGACACTTTTCCGCTTCACTGCACAAATAATGATTTCATGTTCCTGCTGAAACCAGATCATTAATGGCAGACTCGATTATCGAAAAAGATTCAGATAACGGAATTTGGAGTTGATTGTCAACCAGAAATAGCATCTTTAAGGACCACTATGTTTTAGTCAAGCAATTCAATCAGTTGATTTATATTTCATACTTCAAAGTACTTTAGTAGTGTTTTCTGTTAAACGAAATTATACTACCTAGTTCAGAAGTAAGTTCGATTTTATGCAAAACTCCAACACGCCCTTGACACTCAAATTGAGCTGTATTGTCTATTTCTTCAAAAGTGGTATCACTCAAATTTTATTGTATCTTGTTTTGATTTATGAGAGTTGACTTTGATCCAGATGGGAGTAGAATAGAATAATTGAACACCAGAACCAGATTAACTGTATTTGAGAGAGAGTCAACTGTTGACAAAATTAGATACCACTGTCAAATTGTATTAAATTAAGAACTTTTCTTTACGTAAATTATATTTGGCGACTCACCTATAACGCCAAAATTGGTCAAATGATGGATTATAATAATGATTAGTTTACATATAAATAACAACTTGTTAAAAACATTCTTGAACTATCGTCTTACAAAATACAGGAAAATATTGATTAGTTTCCGATTTTTCTGGTTTCACACCTCTCATCGTTGTAATCTTCATCAGTGATTCTACAAGAAAAAAGTTTGAAAATCAATAACTTCCTTCGATTTAATAATAAATATATTTTTCTAATTTCAAATACTCATTTCCAGTTTCTTCTTCCAAAATTTTATGAAGATTACTTAGCATTGTGCTCTCCGCAATTTTTCAAACTATAGATCCTACATGGTCGTGTTTTAACTCATATAAAATGTAAGGGGAATCGAAACAGCTTGATCTAAGTTTTCAAACGAGCACACAGGTGTTATTGATACATCATCATTGAGGATTTTTCTTCACCAATCTCTGGGAAAATTTGGGTTTAATCTGCGTTAACTTGCAACATGGTTCTGGAGCGTGAGTCCGGAATGTCTGGAAACTTGAAATTGGTGGTATGATAACCATCCAGAGCACCATAAAATATCAGTATATGTGTAACGAAACTTCTGACTTAGTTACACAAGTAACTACGAACCAATTTGAATGGGAACTATCACCGTATCTAGAGGTACTGTAGTCCTGATAATTTTCTTGAATGAAGAAATCGGATCACTGGTTCCGTAAACTTTCAAAGCGCCACTTACTAAAGGTCAAAACCCATCATGCGGTACCTCAAATTAAGAATTCAAAAAAGAACCATATTTGATATCAAAAGTCCAGAATTACAATTACCATCTGGCTGATGTTTGGTTAACTCGTAGTGATTTGAATGAGATTTAGATCCAGAGCTATCATAGATTACATTAAATAACAGTGAGAACCAAAAATAAATACAATGTAGACATACTGGAAGCTCTGTGACCAGAATAATATCTGGCTTTATTTTCAGTACCCCATGAAAAAGTGGCAGTGATAGATTCTGTACGATAGGTAGATTAATTAAATGTTATTTTTCTACAAATTTTCGCGTAATGTAAGAAACAATTCAATGTAGTAACCAATTTGCATTTCCTTGACTGTTTTTACTGCATGGTCTTGAAATGATTTGAATATGCGGAATAAATGAAGAGTTGTGTATCACTAAAGCTCTAAAGTAACACGATTTTTAACATACATGTTGCATGAAGAAATTATAGATTGCTTAGTAAACTGATTGCTGGAGAAGAAGTTCTGGGATTCCAAAAAGAAAGACCTTGCATCCAGGCTCCTAGGAGATTATATTATTTCAAAGACGAAGAAATGTCATACGTTAAATTGTTTCAAATGTCTGTTGTGGCTGCAAGAGCATACGGTAAAGTTTTGTTATTATTGTTTATCTGCTGAAATGATAGAACAAATATTATATAATATATTAGGCTGATGCAATTGTAATTTTACCTCTTGTTTAATGATTAATTAGTCTAATAGTCTCAAAAATTTGAGAAATTATTTATTTTAATATATTTTTGCACACGCTATTCTAAAGTTTGTATGGGAATTAGTATGAAGAATCCTCAAACTACATTTCCAGATCCCTAACATCTCAACATCATATCTTTTAATCCAAATCCAATATAGATTCATATAGTGTGTTTTATTAAGCATCAGTCAACTGTCAAGTGATACCTGACATGTCCGATATTGTGAATACAAAAATAGTTTTTCAATAAAAGTCATAAAAATGGCTGGAACTGAGAAGGATGTTTTGTTCTTATTTTCGTAATATCTTTATTATTCTGTATATTATATGTATTCCATTTATTTTATTTTTATATATTTTATATATTATTTGGATATAAATTATATTATATATTTTATATATCTTGAGCATTTATATATTTTATATGTATATCATATGTTTTTAGTTAGATATTATTATTTATATTTTTTGAATAACCATTTTTTGTATAAATTTACATATCAGGGTATCATTCGGCATTTTGATGAAGGGGCAACTTACACTATATGAATTTTAATTAGATTCAGTTTTTGAAGGATACAATATCACAGACGTTAGGATCTGGAAATGAAAGTTTGAGACTCTCCAATACTAATTCTACAAAACTTAATGGCAGCTGTCAAATAAAACCAAATAAATTAAAATTAGATCATTAAGACCCAGAATTAAGGTTTGATTGTTTAGGAGCAAAAATTGAAATTTGCATCAGCCTATGAATATATGGTTCTGTAATTTATTGTTGGTCTATTATTGATTTAAATACTGAGATTATTTTTTATGTTCATAATGTTATTCATAAAACTATAATCATTATTTGTCATATACTATCGGAATAACGAAAATTATTCAAGTTAAAATTCTTTGTCTGTAGCGTTGTGTACCTCAGGAAATTATATATTTCAAATTCTTGAGTTTTAAACTCACCATTAAAAAATGAACACCTTAAGGACAAAATTAAAATGTTGAGTCATGTATTTTTCAAATGAAACAAAGCCTTCCTAGTATTGCAGAATTTTAAGATTCACTGACTTTGGTTTTGTTACTGAATTGTCCAATACGGATGTCTGGAACTTCCGGAAGACCACTAGCTATGCAAATTGTTCTCCATGACGACGGAAAGACATATTATAAACATTTTAAAAAACGTTACACGTAAGAAAAAGATTATACTTAATGAATTTACTATCATCGGATGTTCATAATCATAGATGTTAAAGTGCCCATATATTCCTTGGGCGCTCAATATTACTAATTTAGATAGCATATTTAGAATCAGCGGCACAAAATTATTTGGAAACACATAACGTAGCTATGGAAATTCAATTTTAATTTTATCCGCTTTTGTATGGAATGGAATCACTGTGTACGAGATGGCATTTTCATCTTTTAATGAAGAAAGCAGCGCAGATTTGTACGTTCACAGAGTGATACAAATCATAATCACCAGATAATGCGCGTTTTTTTATTCGGTGGTAAATATATTACACTGAAAGTATATGCCAGAGAGGGATGGCTGGCGGAGCGAATCACTCTCTTTAAACGACCGTCGTGCGGCTTCATTCGTCTTTCACCCACGTGCTCGCATGCGGATTTCGCTGCCGCGTACACTTTGGGCGAGAACGCGCCAGTGTTTCTCTGTGACGTCTGGTGCGTTAATAGTGAAAACGCGCTGGATTTAAAAATTTGTCCGAAAAGAAAGGGAAGAAACATCTTTCTTCTTGCTATGGTGTTAAAAAGATGAATTGAATGATTGCTGGTGTAATAGCAGCAGTTATCACGCCAGTGAGCTCACTGCGGCGCACGTCAGAAATTTCGTATCTACTTCGTACTTATATTTCCTCTTCTTTCTCACCGTATGACCAACATTGTGTGAATAAAAATCACCACTTTTACACTACATGCGCCATCCGTAAGCAAAACGCGAAGGTGAACATACATTAAAGAGAAGAGCTTCATTGAGGTAGGAAGAGTATGTGGAAAAATGTAAATCTCTCTTTACCACACTGAGACGTACATCACTGCTGTAAAGGTTATATCCACCTTTTTTGATGGTGAACACCAATTTGCCTTGAACTGTTTTTTTTTCATTTCCTTCAACTGCTTTTGGGGTTCTCGAGGTTGCTCTTTACGATTGCCCATTATTTTTCAATTGGGCGCTGTTCCGGCGAACGTTTTTCTTCTGGGTATTGGCGGTATTCCATTCCTGGGCCATTTTCCGTAGTGGCTGGTTAGAAGTGAGTCCACAAAACAGCACGGAATAACTATGTTTCTTCAAGAAAGGCAATACGAATTTTTGCAGCATTGCTTGCGTACATATCATGGTTGACAGTGCCAGTTGTCACGAATCTTTGTCTTGAGTTTTTGAGAATTTGATGTTTTTCATAAACTTTTATCACCTCGTTTTCCGGTAGTCAAAACTTGACCTGGGAGCTGTTTGAAATCAGCTTTGTATCGCATGTTCTATCGTCTATCTCCTGGTAAAATACGCTTTCCATTTTGACGTTGTGTTTTGCTTATCATCTCGATTTGGGGTCACTGTAACCTTATATGTTGACAGTCTGGCTCGTTTTTTGCTCTTTACACTGATGTGTGGGATTTTTCAATTTGTTTCTGATATCTCTGATGGATAGTTTGGGATTGCGTTTGAAAATGCTGGCCACTATTCTATATCGGTCGTTACGGATTACTGTTTTTGGGTTCCTGGCAGTCACCAGACGTTTTCCGAACACTTTTGTAACATTCGTCACGGTTGTTTTGGCAATTTTAAGTGATTTTGCTGAGTGACCTGGGAATAATTTGGAATTTGCTTAAACGCGTGCAACATTTTGATACGCTGCTCATCTTGCTCTACGACGCCATTTTGACAACCTAATGGAGAAAGGGTGAAACAAAAATAAAGTCAACGTTCAGCTACACCTACAAAACAAGGGGTGTTCCTGCTTCTGAAATGTCAGAACAAGTTTGAAACATCCTTTAGGCCGATACAATGGGGTAAGATCTAGAGGTATGTGTACCAAATTAATTTCAAGAACTGATTGGAAAGGTGGTGATATTGCCAATATTAAATTTGTCAAAGTCTGAAGACGATGGGGAACCACCGTCAACTAGAAATTTGTCTGAGTGGATGCCTACAAAAACGTCTACCGCTCCTTTCCATACACAATTGTTCCTTTTCATTTTTGGCTTTGGAATTAGCATCATGCCATTACGGAAAAGGTGCAATGAGTGGTATGCTGCCAGTCAACGTCATGGAAAGCGAAGGACAAGAACCTCCTAACACGCCAGGCTCACAATTGAACAATATTGGGCTATCGTCAAGCGGAACCCAAGAAGATTTAAAAAGCGTTGCGAGCGAGAAACAGCGGCAGTTAAATTGGCGTGTTTACGTTTTCACAGGCGGACAAGATTTGCATTCAGTAAAAGGTGCTTAGCTGAATATTTCTCCCGTATTCTGTATTAATCTGAATTAAAAAAAAAAAATTTGACTTTTACCGATTCACACATACATTGTTTGACCACCAATCTAAGCATCCATTAGTTCAATTACCACAGAATTGTTCATATTCACTGTTCAGTTCAAATCAGCATTAATTCTATATTATTAGTGTCATCAGATTACATCGTTGTAGCATTGATTGCATACCGAAAAGAAAAGAAAAGAAAATACAGAGTTATTATTCCAGTAGTGATTCTGAATTCATATTGGAATGACTTAGTCAGACAATGGTGATTATTTTCAAACGACTGTTAGATATTTTGAACCTCCCAGAGCGTACCAAGAGCTGCCAGAATCTGAAACCCAGCTTCAACCTGCGAAATTTCCTTTAAACCCTTCGAATTTCGTCAGGCACGTTAAAATACACAGAATCATCATGGATCATTTATGTCCTCAGGTGCGTTTTCTAAAACAAAAATTTTGGAAATT
>JASCZW010002881.1:0-77694 GCA_034211315.2 Aedes japonicus | reverse complement strand
AATTCAGCGTTGTTTGTTTTGTTTTATTTGTGATTTTTTAGTCTCAAGAATCGTGGAAGCGATAATAAACCTAACCTGTAAATCGTATGGAAAAGTGACTACCTCCAGTTTCACCTTTAAGCTGGGGACCGAGATTGGAACTAATGCACTACGGTACTTCTTGAGCCGAGTACTACATTTTCCTCTTTGACTATCCAGCCCTTTGGTACAAGCGGGACGGTAAAAACTATTAAGCTTTTTTCATGGCTTACATAAACATTTTTTAACCACAGGTGTGCTTATCAAAGACCATTTAACGATCAGAGAAGAATTACAATGGTTATAAAGCTTTAACTTGAAAATTTGCAGAACTATCAAAAAAGTTACAAAACTTTTTTTAAATTTCTTAAAACATTTTCCGAGATGATTCGTGTTTTTAATCAAGTTTATTCAATAAAAAAAACGAAAAGGTGAGATATGTCAGTGACATATCTGCAAAGTCGACGTAGGACTGCTTGTTGATGTGGAGAAATTGTAATAGAATTAATAAATATCTACTTTATTTTGTTCAGTCTAAAGACTCTTCAAACCATCTATAATTAGTATTAGTTTTCCACGAAAATTAATATAGTCAACTTTTTATAACTTTAGAAGTGGCCCTAAAAAGGGCCGTTTGGTATTAAGTTATTCACTGTTCCTGAAGTGATCCGAGTAGCTTGTCGAGTACCGGTAATTGTCGAGTACCAGATGATGATTTAGTAGACAGTCGAATGGGTGGTCGTTGTTGTTGGTTCTGTTCCATGGAAGAAAAAGCATATAATATTAGTCTTTAGATGTTTTAGGAGCGTTAATACTGTGTATGAAAATGTTGAATTCAACTCTTTAGAACTCCTCAAGTGGTTTATGGTCCGGAGTAGTACAGACAATGGTCCAGTGCTAGGTGATGGTTGGTTGTCGAATGGGTCGATGTTGTCATTCCAGTTCATGTTCCACAATATCTGCTACCTGTTGATTTAATGGTTCGGGTGCTTCGAATGCGAGTATAGACAACATAGGTGTAGGATACGAACAATATGAACAATAACGTCTGCACTCTACGCCGATATTTTTAACAAACGATTAAATCTATACAAGAACCACCAAGTGCGGTTGCTTCATTCCGAAGGTTTGCTAAAGTAAATTTTAAATGTTTTTGCATAAAATCTAGAAAATCTATGTTTTCATGTTTGGAAACGTCAATGTTAAAGTCTCCGGTCAACACAACTGGCGTATCTTGCGCAGCATACCTGAACAACTTGCGAATCAAGAACAATTTTAAATTCTTGGTAGTTGTTCCTGGTGAAATGTACACCACAACCAGCAGAACTTCAGTGTCCATTACTGATATATTAGCTGCACAAATGTCCCCAACGTTATCGACAACGCTGAACATCTCGCCATGATGTTCACTGGGCTGTTGGATCTTGTGGGTAGCAGCCATAGTGGTAGCCTTGTCCTGCTGATATGTTGCTACACCACCTGCTCTCAAGTTGCAGCGTTTGAACTGAACGATGTAGTGGTAGCCTTCAATATTGACTAAGGAGTCATTGTCTAGCCAAGTCTCACTCAGTGCGAGGAATTCCACGCTTGTCAAAATCCGATCTGAGGCGATATCCATCACGTGAGCGTTCAAACTTTGAACATTGATGCTCATCAACGAGGTGGCAGAACCCTTGCTTTCCAAAACTTGGGATGGTTTATCCCCAAGTGTTTGTAATCGATGGTTTTCTAGACACTGCAGCTCGTTCCTGAGGTCTACCATCTTAGGTGAGTTGCTACCTTTAGCATGATGGAACTTAAAGGCATTGGTTGGGTTTGTTAAATACAGCCCCTGGATTGACTGAACACGTGACAATCCAACATACACTAACTGCTGGGTACCGAGAGCTGCTGCTGCCAAAGCTGGGTGCTGCCACGACCAGCTGGGCACTGCTGGGTAACCAGAGCTGCTGCTGCCACAGCTGGGTACTGCCTAGCCGGGTGCTGCCTGGCGGGATATTGCCACCACCAACTTCTCCCACCGGGAGATCCGCGCAACTCCAATGCTGCCGAAAGAATGAGGCATTAGTTAGTAGTAAAATATGCTTTTATTTATCAGTTTTTTGTCGTATAAACTAATTTTACAGATTAAGTGTTTCAGCCCAATGGGCTCTTCAGCTTTGTTAATGAATTGTTTGTGTTTGGTGTTTTTAGTGTGTTTATGTTTTACATGAAATATTCAGTTCGGCTCTTGGGGCATTGTTAGTTTTAAAATTTGATAACCTACCTAATCTACAACTAAAACTACAATTTGAAAATCCTAGGGTGGGGAACCAGATTCCGAATGATCTGGTGATCCGATGTTAGGCAGCGATGCCCTGTACCGATTGATAGACTCACTAAAGCGATCGTTGAGCATATTTATCTCGGCCAGACGGTGGACCTCAGATGTTCTTGTCCTCGGAGGAGTGTTCATTATCATCCTGAGGAACTTGTTTTGTACTCTCCTGAAGTTTCCAGGAGATGTGTTTTTGCACAACTTTCCCAGATTGGCATTGCATACTCGATGACCGGAAGTATAATTTGCTTGTAGACAGCAAGCTTATTTTTAGAGGATAATGTAGACCTTCTGTTGATCAATGGGTACAGTAGTTTCAACAGAGCGTTACACTTTGTGACAGTTTTGTCAACCTGATCCCTGAAGATAAGCTTGCTGTCTGAAATGTACATCAAGATAGACAGCTGATTTAGTCCAGTTCCACCGTTGTGTTGTTCAGGCTTATTTTACAATTCTCAGGCGCGGCACAAGTCTGGGAGGATTAGTATGTGGAAACAGGATGACCTAGGTTTTCGCTGCGTTGATACAAATCTTCCATTCAGTGAAGTATTCTGACAGAACATTCAGGCTTCGCTGCAGTTTCGCGGCAAGCGCTCTTATTACCCTACCATTGTGGACGACTGCGGTATCATCGGCGAACAACGACAGAGATCCATTTTCAGGAAGCGGGGTATATCCGAGGTGAATAGGTTGAACAGAAGTGGACCTAATATACTTCCCTGCGGAACACCGGCGGAGATCTCCCGACTACCGGAAACTGCACCATGCAACGGAAACACGGAATGTCCTGTCAGAGAGATAATTTTTAATAATCTTCACCAGGAAGATTGGAAGATTGTATAGCTTGAGCTTGTACGCAAGCCATCATGCCACACATTATCGAAGGCCTTCTCGATATCGAGAAGGGCCATAGCAGATGTTTTCGAAACAGACTTGTTCCGCCTGAGGATGTTCATGACTCGATTAAGTTGATGGATTGTTGAGCGACTATGACGGAAGCCAAATTGTTCGTCAAGCATGATGTTAAGCTCGTCGGCGGATGAAAGAAGCCGACGGTGGATCGCTTTTTCAAACAGCTTGGATACTCCTGAGAGAAGGCTGATTGGTCTATAGCTTTTGAGACACGAAGGATCTTTCCCAGGTTTCCGGATGGGTATGACTTTAGCTGACTTCCAACACGAGGGGAAGTAGCTAAGTCGCAGGCATTGGTTGAAAACCATCGCCAGATGGTTATAGAACTGGGGGCTCAATTGCTTGAGCTCCAAGTTCAAGATGTTATCGAAACCTGGGGCCTTCATGTTCTTAGACGCTTTGATATAGGTCAACAACTCGTCAGCTGAGATCTCTAACTCTTCCGAGAAGTCATTGGGACTTAGATGGATGTTGTTCTAACCTCGCTAATGAGGCATTAGTTCAAAAATGGGTCTTTTATAAGCTCCCAGCTACTCGCTGATCTCGTTGTCCGCTCTGCTGTTTGCTGATTGGTTAATACGCTGATGTGGTATTTTGGTGCGAGTGTGATATTCTTCATTTCCCGCTCATTTCTTCTACTGGTGATTCATATCGAAATGAATATGAAAACAATTTATATGTATATATGATAATTAATATGTATATAATTTTGTTAAATATTCAAATAATAATAAATTATTGTTATTATTTTAAAAATAATGAAAATTATTTTTAGAAGAGTTTAAATCAGTAAAGATATTATCTCTCAAATGTCTTTACACATAGCTAGAATATCGTGAGAATTTAATTTATTTCTTCTATATTCTGTTTCTTCTCTACAATAAATTAAATAAAATCTTTAGTTAGGGAAAATTGTGTTGAAAAGGACCCTTTTTATTAATTGTCGAGGAGAGGGGGGGCATCTCGAGTAGCAAGATGGACTGAATTTTCTCTGGCCTCTTGGAGTAATGTCGTGTTGATGTAACGCCATGTAGTGAAAATGTCGATTCGATCAAGATAAAATATTAATTTAACAAACTCTTTTATTGGGAAAATTGTTTTGGTCGCCCAGAAAGAACAGGTTGTATTAATTATCAGGGGGACATAGGAATCAAATTGGCTTCTCAGTCTTCTCAAGTAGCAGGGTGGCCTGAATGATTGGCGAGTAATCACCCTGTGAAATTGTCAGAGCAGAGAAAATCGGGATTTACATATAGATAAGCAGCATCAGCTTCGGTCACTTTATCCGCTCTTGAAGTAACGCGAAGTAGCTCATAAGATATTAATAAAACAAACTCTTTAATTTGGCAAATTGTTTTGTTCGCCCTGAAAAGGCGAGTTTCATCAATTGTCGGGGAACGGCGATCGAAATTTGTATGTATGGCCTGAATATATGACAGAAATCCACTGTATGTACTGTCATCGTCATCTGCTTTTTAAGTCACGACCACTTGGTTTAAGGCGATGGATGTGGGTCGAGACGTCATTCGTTGTCATATCTCGCCTCATGTCCAATCATTATTCTTTGAACCCTCATTTATACCGGTTTGGGCTGAGGGACAGCAATCTCTGTGAGTGTGGACAAGGCTATCAGGACGCGAGATCACGTCATTTGGTCTTGTGCTGAACATCGTGGAGTCAGATCGGGGCTCTATGATTCCCTTCGGGCTCGAGGTAGACAACCCAATGTGCCAATTCGAGATATTTTGTCTGTACGTATTTGGGAGTACATGAAACTCATTTATGTGTTTTTGACTAACATTAGCATTAGATTGTAGTTAGTTTAACCTGTATGTTTAGTTTAAGTTTTTTTTCTGTGTATGTGTTTTTTTCTTTTCAAAAAATGTTCAAGTCGAAAAGAAACCATGAGCTATAAGTGTTTCAATAATTTAGAATTTAAATTTAATGTGTTATGTGAACCATACTTTAAATTTCCACCCTCTTTCCCATCCGTAATTTGAAATTCCTATTAACCTCGAGACGGCCGCGAGTAATCGGCTCTATCCCCCTAACTTTAGTTTCAAGATAAATGATATATAAAAAACATTGATTATTTGGCTCCGTAAAGTTGATTCGATGAGCCCGTACAAATAAATGATTCATTAAAAAAAAAAGTCACGACAGGCTGGGCACCGACCGCCACGACCAGGTGGGCATTACTTCTACCAATTCTGGGCATTGCTGGGTACCGAGCGATGCTGCTGGGTGCTGCCCAGCACCGGGAGATCCGCGCAGCTCCAATCGCTGCCGAACGAATGAGGCATTTGTTCGGAAATGTGTCTTTTATTATGGCATCGGGTACCATTGCATGAACAAAAGGGGGTATCAACTAAAGCAATGTGAATCAAATTCATAAAAAGGAGGGAATCAGATGTTTCGCCAAACACTGGCGTGAAACAGAATCTACTTCTCGAGAACAAAGAATAATAAGAAGAAGACGATGAGAGACGTCTCTTGCTTAGATTTGAAAACTGTGCTAGGAAATTTCGTTAATTTATTCTGCGAATCGAAATTATAAGACATCACCTTACATTTACGTTATTTTTAATAAGTTAATGTTAAAAATCAATTAACTTGATTACTAAAACTGATACGTAGAATTATTTCAATCGATTGGTGCAAACGATATGAAAATCGTTTATACAATGACTTAGTTATTATCGCTCAAAATATCCAAACGACCCGTAACGCGGTCGATTTCAGAAATTTTAGAACGGCGCCCAGTATAGAAATGAAAGACGTAGTCCTACGTCAAAACTGAAATATGTTCCTACTGGAAAATCCCATAGAAATCCATGAAGCTTATCAGATTATCAAGAAGTGAAGATTTTGTTTAGAATGAAGTGGATTCAATATAATTTTTAAGAGGTCTCTTAATGATTTCTACTTACTTGAACAATCGAGCTGTTCAAAAAACAAAAATTTATTAATTTTAAAAATCTGAGGAGTTCATTACATTTCAACAATATTTAAAAAAAGCTGATCTTAGTTTTTAAAAAAAGTTGAATTTGTAATAGCATCGAAAGCCATTTTTCTGAAATGATACTGTCGAGCCTTAGCTCATATACGACAACTGTTTCTTGTGAATCAGGATTATTAACAGTGCCGTGCCTTTCGACATATTACTTAATTAATGTTTAGAAATAAAACGCAAAAGAACGCCAAAAAAATTTCTTTGTCAAAGTCAATGCTGTAGAAACTTCAGATAATTATATAAGTTTACGAGAAGAAAAATTAAATACGAAACAAAGAGACGGAAGGTTTGTAAATGAGCTTAAATTAAGCATCGGGCATGAGCTTAAATTAAGGTCAAATTTAAAAAATTTTAAATTCTTCGATACCGTTCTGAGAATCAAACCAAAAAGCGTTTCAGAGTTGAGATTATTACATAATTTTAACGAACTCCAGTACTTTTGAAAAATACATATAGCGTATGCATTACAAAAAATGGACTAACCAGCTAGAAAAGATAATTGAATTAATAAAGCTTCCTTAAATTCTATGTCTATTGAGCTTTTACAAAACCGCTTCGAAGCTTTGTCGAGCAGCCGTGTGTATGAGTTGAAAATTACACCGAAAATTAATTCTTCGTTGTTCTACACGAAACTCGAAGGAAGGACTGTTTTCTGCAACGAAACTGTTTTGTACTTTTTAAGAAGCTACCTTCGTATTCAATGCCACAAGCGCTATGTCAAAAGCACTAAGCATTTGTTCATTCTACAAAAACAATACAAAGAGCTACGAGTAATTTGTTACCAATAAAAAAGAAACACCTTTCTGGTGGATTGTATGAACGACCAACAGATCTTCTTTATCGGTCAAATATAATTGAACAAAAAAGCGCAACCACGAGGAGATGTACAGCGTTTTATTTTTTAAAGTTTCTGACATGAGGTTCAATCTTCATTTGAGACGAGCTGTTATTGAGTGAGTGATTGATCTTACTCAACCATGTTGACTCGTAAGAGTTACTAGATTATTATCTATGAGTTCTAATTTGTAGACTTAGCACTTTCATTTCTATTTTGGGATTGTTTAATGATTCCACCATCCTAAAGACTGTATTCGATGAAATTTATACACGGCAATTGTTCACTACTTTTAAAGACTGTATTCGATAAATTTGGCACACGCACTTGGTTCGTAACTCTTTAGCGTGTAGGTAAAATTATTGAAATTTTAACTGAATGTATTTCATTGTGTTGTATCAATTGTGTCTGGCAATGAGTTTCGTGAAAAATCGGTGAGTGATTTCAGTGATAGCTTTGAATGAAGAAATAGTGCTGCTACAAATTTTGGGCACTCGCCGAAAACCCAAACGCTTCTCATCGATGGATCGGAAAACAGCTCGGAATCGCACATTCAACCGTATCTCATGTGATCAAAACGTTCCAAGTACCGTAAGACAACCAAGCGGAAAAATGGTAGTGGCAAAAACGTGGTACATCAAATCCGGAGAAGGCCAGGATGGTATCGAACCAATTTAAGCGTTATCCCAACATTTCGATCAGGGATGTTGCGAAAAAGGCGAAAGTTTCAGTTTGTTTTGTGCAGAAAACAATGAAACGTTCTGGATTACATGTGTACAAGGTCCAGAAGGCACCGAACCGGAGCGATAAAAAGAACTCGGTGGCCAAAACTCGTGCAAGAAAACTGTACAGAGAGTGGCTCACAAAACCGTTCAGCATTGTGATGGACGATGAGACCTACACTAAAGTCGACACCAAACAAATGCCAGGACAGGAAAACTACGTCGCCACTTCTCAGTTGGCCGTTCCGGAGAGTGTACGGAGGAAGAAACTGTCGAAATTCGCCAAAAAATTCCTTGTCGGGCAAGCGATCTACGATTGCGGCATAATGAGTCAGCCCTTCATCACCTCTGGGACCGTCAACGGACAAATCTACAAGGACGAATGCCTCCAAAAACGACTTCTGCCCTTCTTGAGATCTCACGATGGCCCGACACTGTCTTGGCCGGATTTGGCATCTTGCCACTATGCCCGGCCCGTCTTAGACTGGTACAAAGATAATAATGTAGGTTTTGTACCAAAAGACGTCAACCCTCCAAACACTCCGAACTTCACCCAATTGAAAAATTTTGGGCAATCATGGAAGGCAAAAGCTCGTTATAACTCAAAAACTGAACTAAAAAAAAGTGTGGTTAAAATAGTAAAGTTGGTCCTCAGTCGGTTGGATAAAAATATGGATTTCAGCAGCTCTTTCTTGGTTTTGCCTTCTTTGTTTTGGCCATGAAATTATTGGAGTAGATTGGGTGATTGATAAGGTTGTCAATTTTCTTCTGTACATAACTGGGTTGCTATGATTGCGATACACTGGTAAATTCACCACCTAGTGTCAGAGTAATCGCATGAAGAATCGGTAAAATCAGTCCATTTTTTTTAATGCATACGTAAATTGTTACAAAATAAGAGCGACTTCAAGAGTATGTGTAAATTTAAAAAGGCCAAGATTCCTAAAAAAAAAAAGTTTCTCTAGGCAGTTTGTGACAGTTGTAAAAGAGAAAAGTAAATGAATAAGGCTCTCAAAATCAATATATTAGAGAAAGCGAGTTTACTTTATTTATTACCAAATAATCGCTCCTCACCTTGCTCCAAATGAAATACCCCAAGTATTCGCAAGTACAATCATACCCTATGCCCTTAAAGAAAAATTCCTAGACCAGACCGAGAATCGAACCCAGCCAGCTCCAGCATGGTGTTGCTTTGTAGCCGCACCTTTACCGACTGAGCTAAATGAACGTCCATTAATTACGTCACGTAAAAATGACTTTTTATAAACCCCTCTCCCCCCCTTGTCACATTTTTTGTATGAACCTTCAAATTGTTTTGTATGGATCGTCACGTTTTCTCAAACCCCCCCTCCCTCCTTACTGCGTGCGTGACATAATTAATGAACCTTCCCTTAGGGAGAACCCTATAATACATAATCAATAAGACTATTTACGATGTCTCCAACGTTGAAGTGGGCCCACAGGACATCATAACACTGTAATAGACATATAATGGAATTACTGTTGGAAAATGTAACATGAACAGATACAGTAACACATATTTGATTAGAAAATAGCAAATAGCGGGTTGATTATCTAGAACATTAAGATTTTTTTTTTAATCATTTATTGGTACAGGCTCAGTCGAATCAACATTACAGGGCCAAATTTTTATATTTTTATACATCATTTATCTTAAAACTAAAGTTAGGGGAATAGAACCGATTACTCGCGGCCGTCTCGAGCTTAATAGGAATAAAAATTTAACGGATGAGAAAATTGCTGCGAATATAACGTATGGTTTACATAACACATTTATTTTATATTCTAAATTGTCAAAAAGTTTTTGGGTTTCTTTTGACTTGAACATTTATGAGCAAGAAAAAAAAAACACACACACACACAAACACAGATAAAAAAACTCAAAGTAAACAAACATTTTAAACTAAAAACAATCTAAGGCTAATGTTATTCAAAAACACATAAATGAGTTTCATGTACTTCAGATCACGTTCAGCCAAAATATCTCGAACCGGTACATTGGGTTGTCTCAGATCTGACCCGACGATGTTCAGCACAAGACCAAATAACGTGATCTGCGTCCTGTGAACCTTCAAAGAATAATGATTGGACATGAGGCGAGACATCACGCGGATGAAGTCTCAACCCACATCCATCCCCCTAAACCAAGATTTCTTCGACACCTCCAAATCTCCTTTACTCCATTTATACCGCCAGCTAACGAGTGACTGTTGACGAAAAATAGTAAAAAAATCATTAAAGGCGATTTGTCAATCGTAAATACCGCCTTCTATAGCGCCCACCTTTGCAAGCCAGCCCGTTCTCTCATTGCCCGGAATTGAACAATGGGATGGGACCCATACAAAGGTGATGATAAAATTACGCGAAGATAAAGCACTTAGAAGCTCCTGTATTTTCATGAGAAAATACTAGGAGTGTATACCGGCCTCAGGGAGCGAATAGCCTCTACAGAACTGAGACTATTCGTGAAAATGAAATACTGATCCGGTGTTAGGCTTTGTGCACACATTACGTAACGCAAAAAAACCGGGATTTTGGATCCCCTATGTAACAATAAGTAACGCATGACCAGATTCGCCCCTTTAATTACGTAACGCTCACGGACGCCCCCCCCCATTTCTCAATTGTGATAAAGTCATCACAAAAACTGTTATTGTTGTTGTTTTTATGTTTAATTCTAATATACTTGACATCAGTAAAGATTGCTAACATCATTCAATTAATTTCATTTAAGTGTCTTGAAGCTAAAATAAAGATTACGAAAAATATTGCACTTATTATACTGCATTTATTCAGGTAACTGAATGTTCTTTAAACTGTTCCCGACCGGAAGCGTATAACATTAAAATTACAAAATTATAACAAACCATGTTACGACTATCTGATTATAATATAAATTTGTTCAAAACATTTTTATCTGGATAATTGTATAACATACTGATAACAAATTATGAAATACTGCCCAAGGAGGCACAAGCTGCGTAAAGAAAGTAAATTAATTTTAACACTAGCTGATATGATTTTGCTACATCGTAACATAACTGCTACAAGGTTTGTTTTGTTTATGTTATATGTATATCATAGTTTGCTATAATTTTGTTATCTCTAGAAGATCTTTTGTTAGAATTTAAGTTATTTTAACAACATCCGCGATCATAATTCTAACAACCTCTGTTATGAAAACAGCGTAACTGAATAACAAAACTTGAAATAATTGTGTTGTTCCCTTTTGGTCGGGTTACAAATATAAGTTCAACAAGTTTATTCAAATGTCTTTAAATTATTTTAACAGAAATCATTATTGATTCAACAAAATAATTTGATAAAATCAACAATGTATGTATGTATGTATGTATGTAAGGTAGCCACCATCCCTTCTACGACCTTGTCATGTATGCAGCTCCACTTAATAGCAAGATCAAATTGAGTTACCGGGTTGCAGCGCTTTTAGAAACAAAAAAAAAATTTCGCTCAAAAATTAAATCGGTGTTGTTTGAATAAATAAAAATAATGGGTAAACTGTGAGTCAACAATAAAATTTGTGCAATCTATACAGAACAATATATTTCTCAGCGAGTAGATGTACGATTTATGGAAAATTGCGCCAATTGGTGATGCAAATCGTCATAAGATACCTTTCGTTTAGTAGATCACATTTTAATAGTACACTGAAAATTAATTTTCGTTTATATTACGATCGAAGGTAGGACTAACAAATCTATTCGTTGTTTTCTTAATACCCAAACGGTATTTGAGTGACTACGACGGGAGATGAACCAGCCCACGGCTGAAAATCTCGATAATCAAGGAACAAAAAAAAAAAAAAATTCGTTGTTTTCTGCAACAAAACTGATTTGTACTTTCTACGAAGCTGCCTTCGTATCAAAAACCACACGCGCAACTGTCAAAACACAAAGCATTTGTTGACACAAAAAAAACATTCATTCATTCTACGAAAACAATACAAATTGCTACGAGTAACCATTAAAAAAGAAGCAGCTCTTGGGTGGTTGCATGAACGACTGACAGTTCTACTTTATCAGCTCAAAATAAATTTGCAAAAAAAGGCAACTACTGCTCTTCACGACATTAATTTTGTGCATTGTATAAAAAAAGGTGTTATAATGCCATTTTGTTAGAAGACAAGCAATATGAATGTTTCATATAATTTACGAGACATTTGTTCTATGTGCATAATCCTTGTTTACGAAACAAGTGAAAGCTAATTTACGAAAAAAAAATTTCAGTGTGCGTTTCCATTTATCGAAGCTTTAGAATTTGGTAGGAAATCATAAGATAGACTTAATCCATTTTTCTTAAAATTTCAGATGCACCACTTGGCCATTAATGTGTTTCTATTATGGCAACTCCCATAAGAAACACATGTGATTGGCCATGAAAGGAACCAAAATTTAAAACTTTAGTGATAATTGGTGCAGTGAACCAGTTATGGAAAACGTCATTAATAATACAAAAACAAAGTTTTGGCTCACTTCCGAATTTTTTTCGAAGCCTTTCATTTGACGTTTTTCCCAGAATTTTTAAACATAGTTCTCAACTAGTATAAATTAAGCCTTTTCTACTTGATGTAGAAGGAGACGTTTTCTCGTCACCATGAATTCAAAAGTGGACAGTATTGTTTGCTAGAATAAAAGATATGAAGAGAAAGTGTTGAAAGTCCCATCAGTGTACGGTAGGTTGAAAATAGAATAGAAGTATTGAAAATTGAGCGAAAGGGCATGGGTAAAGTAGTGCTCGAATCAAGAACGTTACTATTGCCTAACATCCCACTGCGGGGTAGGTCAAGGCACGGATGAATCCGCCATCTCAAGAGGCTTTTCTACACTCAGCGAAATAAACTTTCGATATTCATATGAATGCATTATGATTATTTGCTATGAGAATTCAGTATGCATTCCATAAATTTATCTTATGAAATATATTCATTTTTATTTTGCAGCATTTGGTGGGGCAATAAGAGCGCAAGTCAGTCCAAAGCCGATGGTGAAGGAGGGGTAATGGCGAACTAGTCTATTCAGACCACATGAACTCCATGGGAAGGAACAAGGATAGGTTAGGGTAGGTGGTTAAGGTAGGGCGTTTTGGACCGGTTAAATATACTACAAAAAGAAAATCATAAGTCGAGCACTTGACTCTGAAGAAGTCTGTAAGTCGCAGACGAAATTTGCCTATCTGTCAAAAGATAAGCTTTTTACAGTGGAATTTAAAGGAATTTGTTCGCGTGTTGCTAGTGATTATTTGAAGAAAGTGTTTCAATGTTTTTTTTTATTTTAAAAAGTGATTAAATGAAGTGATAATTTGAAATTATCCCCGTTTCCTAATCACTAACACGCTTTTTTTAAATAGTGCTTTTTAAAAAAAACAAAAAAAAGTGAAAGTGATCATAAGATCGTTAATTTACAATTCTGCATTACAATGATATACGGCAAATCCCGAAAAGATAGAGAGAGCCATTCCTTGTAGTTCGTATCCATGTGACCAGGCTATTTGAGATGCCACTGTAAATTTCATATTGTTTTTACGCTGCAAGTTTCTATATCAAAGTAACATCTCTCTATAATTTGTTATACAATGAAAGAATTGCCACGCCAATGAAAACTGCGCCTCCTGTCATGTCCCTTACCTACTTGACGTCAGGCGTCTACAAACTGTTTCTAGCCTCGTTTAAGCGTTAAGTGCGGCAAAGCCCGCCGGTAGCACACCTCTTTCGTTCTGAATTCCTAAACGGGCCCTCCGCATCCCACATAACCACAATACTTATTGGAATTTTGGAAATTCTATGACACAGTTCAAACTTCCTCCTCAAATTGAATATTGAATAAATTTTCAAAATTGAATAAATTTATCTATGATTAAATTTTTAGTGATTTGCGGCCCAACCCGCCAATATCACACTCTGCTTTAGTGCCTGTATACATGCGTGCTACGACGTGGCTATTAAATAGAAAGAGGAGCGAGTGTGATATTATCACTACGTTGTGTGGCTGGAGCTTTGGTTCTCCCATGAATGGTTCATTAGAGTAGAAGGTCATGCAATGACATGACCTAGCGACATCTATCATAAATCAGCTATCTCCAATGAATCATTAACGTGAGCTTAGGCCCTCCCACCAGCGTCCAGGTACAAAATCCAGCCTTGGAGAGGGCTCCAATTTATCTTATGAAATATATTGATGTTGAAAAAATAAAAATATGGAGCAACCTGGATTCTTACCTTGAATGTTTAGGTTATGACTTGCCCACTAGTATGTATCAACACTTGTAATCAAGAAAGCTTAAAGGCGTACAAGAACAACGTCGTGTGAAACAAAATCTATTCATAAGCCAGCCTTATGAAATTCCAAAGCATCGTTCATAAGATGAACCTTATGAAATTCTTAAGATTATTTGGCTGAGTGTACTTGCTACTCTCTACTTTGCTTAGCACACAGGAAATTTAATTGATGGAAATTGGTTACTCACTTTTAATTTTTTTTTTCAAATTGGTCATTTTGTTACGTAACGATTTTAACACCCCCCTCCCCCATATGTCACAATAAGTAACGGTTGCTCAACTCCCCTCCCCCCCTTCATGCGTTACGTAATTTGTGCACAAAGCCTTAGTGAGGCAGCAATTTCTAGCGTGAAGTGTATTGCCGCTAATTCACCGACATATAAGGAATAAGGAGCATGAAGTATGGATAAATACATGATTTGGCAAGGCATCTGTAGCTGCGGTAGGAAGACAAAGGTGTTCATTACTGATAAGACATTTAATTCAGAGCTGAACAGAACGGAATGTCTCCAAAAGCGAATATTGCCACTCATCAGATCCTACAATGAACCTGATATGTTTTGGCCAGATCTTGCAAGCAGTCATTACAGTAAAACAGTGCTGCAGTGGTATGAAACCAGCTGGATTCTGTTTATGCAGAAAGAACTCAACCCACCAAACTGTCCCCATCTCAGACCGATAGAGAGATTTTGGGCTATTATGAAGAGGAAGCTGAAGGTGAATGGCAGTGTCTTCAAAAGCATCAATGAATTGAGAACCAAGTGGAATAAGATTGTCAAAACGATGGATGAGAATAATGTACGTCGGTTGATGAAACGTATTCCGGGAAAAGTCCGCAAATTTCTTCGAAAGCGAGATGATTTTTTTTTGCATTTTCCCTCTAAAGTTCACATAAAGTCGATTATTAAGTATAAACAAAATACTATTTTGTTAATGTTTATCCGAAATCTGCGCAATACTCTATGTTCCAATTATAACTGGGCCATACCTTACAGGCCATTGTAATAGACGGGAGAGGCAGGAGGCCATACCCCGTTGAACCACGAATTAACGTATTGATGAGCATTCCAGTTGGGAGCGGTGGTGTGTGGCCGTTGTGTCCACCATGAGCATAGATTCCATTTTGTGGCCACACTAAGGTGTTGGCGACTGGCCAGGTTGGGTAGGAAGTTACCTCTGGGATGTGGGATGCCTGGAATGCGCACACCAAGGCGATGATTGCGACGAAAACCTATGAAAATTTTCAATGCTGATCTAGCGGCTAATTTTTCACATCGGACATCGACTAACCTTCATTTTTGTTTTGCGAATTGATAATGCACTGAGTGTCAGTTAAACCGTTGTGTGGCCGAATGGGTACCCGGGTACCTTTTCGGATTTCAATTCACGATATTTAAATGGTTTTTCATTGTACAAGATTTAAACTCAGTTAGATCCAAGAAAATGACGGTCAAAATCGATTGCACAATTTTCCGGAATTTTTCAGCAAGCAGGGGTGAAATAAGGGCTCTTACATTTTTTAACTACGTAGATGGCCGGATGGGTACCCGGGTACCCACGAAACTGAAATGCTTATATCTCAGGTGATTTTAGGCCGATTTGAACAATTTTGAAATCAATTGATTCAAAATTTATTTTTATATCAAGCTAATATCGAAATGGATCGATCCGGTCATTCTGATTTCCGGAAAATCCGGATTTCCATGGACATGTCTTGATTTGATGAACTGATCGTGGAATTCGGTAAATAATCAGCAATGCTGGTATCAAACTTCATGAAATTTCATCAGCAGGTTGGATTTAACTATCTTCGGTCCATCAGACGTGTGAACATCCTAGTGGCCATTGCGGAACAGGTTCCCCGCGGGGCCATGGGTGGTCATAAATAATTTTCCATGGAACCCCAACAATATGGGTATCAAACTTCTTGAAATTTCATCAGCAGGTTGATTTTGATTGTCCTGGGTCCATCAGACGTGTAAACATCCTAGTGGCCATTGCGGAGCAGGTTCCCCGCGGGGCCATGGGTGGTCATAAACAATTTGCCATGGAACCCCAACAATATGGGTATCAAACTTCTTGAAATTTCATCAGCAGGTTGATTTTGATTGTGTTGGGTCCATCAGACGTGTAAACATCCTAGTGGCCATTGCGGAACAGGTTCCCCGCGGGGCCATGGGTGGTCATAAACAATTTTCCATGGAACCCCAACAATATGGGTATCAAACTTCTTCAAATTTCATCAGACGGTTGATTTTTATTGTCCTGGGTCCATCAGACGTGTAAAAATCCTAGTGGCCATTGCGGAGCAGGTTCCCCGCAGGGCCATGGGTGGTCATAAACATTTTTCATTGTAATCCCAGCAATATGGACATCAAACTTCTTGAAATTTCATCAGCAGATTGAATGTTACTATCTTGGGTCCATCAGACGTGTAAACATCCTAGTGGCCATTGCGGAACTGGTTCCCCGCGGGGCCATGGGTGGTCATAAACAATTTTCCATGGAACCCCAACAATATGGGTATCAAACTTCTTGAAATTTCATCAGCAGGTTGATTTTGATTGTCCTGGGTCCATCAGACATGTGAACATCCTAGTGGCCATTGCGGAGCAGGTTCTCCGCGGGGCCATGGGTGGTCATAAACATTTTCCATGGAACCTCAACAATATGGGTATCAAACTTCTTCAAATTTCATCAGACGGTTGATTTTTAATGTCCTGGGTCCATCAGACGTGTAAACATCCTAGTGGCCATTGCGGAGCAGGTTCCCTGCAGTGCCATGGGTGGTCATAAACAATTTTCCATTGAACCCCAACAATATGGGTATCAAACTTCTTGAAATTTCATCAGCAGGTTGATTTTGATTGTGTTGGGTCCATCAGACGATGTAAACATCCTAGTGGCTCATTGCGGAACAGGTTCCCTCGCAGGGCCATGGGTGGTCATAAACAATTTTCCATGGAACCCCAACAATCATGGGTATCAAACTTCTTGAAACTTCATCAGCAGGTTGATTTTTATTGTCCTGGGTCCATCAAACGTGTAAACATCCATTAGTGGCCATTGCGGAACAGGTTCCTCGCAGGGCCATGCCGGTGGTCATAATCATTTTTTCATGGAACCCCAACAATATGGGTATCAAACTTCTTGAAATTTCATCAGCAAGTTGAATTTACCTTGAGTCCATCAGACGTGTAATCATGTTAGTGGTCATTCCGGAACTGGTTCCCCGTCGGCCATGGAAAAAATTTTCAATGAAATCCCAGCAATATGGGTATCAAACTTCTGGAAATTGTCTCAGTAGTGAGTTTCTCATATATTTGATATAATTGATTGGATGGATGGATAATAAATTTGATATATTTGATATATTTGATGGATCATATATTTGATATATTTGATGGACACAAGGTAAATTCAACTTGCTGATGAAATTTTAAGAAGTTTGATACCCATATTGTTGGGGTTCCATGAAAAAATGATTATGACCACCCATGGCCCGGCGGGGAACCTGTTTCGCAATGCTACTAGAATGTTTACACGTCTGATGGACCCAGGACAATAAAGATCAACCTTCTGATGAAATTTCAAGAAGTTTGGATACCCATATTGTTCAGGTTCCATGGAAAATTGTTTATGACCACCCATGGCCCAGGGAACCTATTTCTGCAATGGCCACTAGAATGTTTACACGTCTGATGGACCCAGGACAATCAAAATCAACCTTCTGATGAAATTTCAAGAAGTTTGATACCCATATTGTTGGGGTTGCATGGAAAATTGTTTATGACCACCCATGGCCCTGAGTGAACCTGCTGCAATGGTCACTAGGATGTTTACACGTCTGATGGACCCAGGACAATAAAAATCAACCTGCTGATGAGATTTCAAAAAGTTTGATACCCATATTGTTGGGGTTCCATGATAAAATGATTATGACCACCACGGCCTGACAGGGAACCTGTTCCTGCAATGCCACTAGAATGTTTACACGTCTGATGGACCCAGGACAATCAAAATCAACCTTCTGATGAAATTTCAAGAAGTTTGATACCCATATTGTTGGGGTTGCATGGAAAATTGTTTATGACCACCCATGGCCCCGCGGGGAACCTGTTTCGCAATGGCCACTAGAATGTTTACACGTCTGATGGACCCAGGATAATCAAAATCAACCTTCTGATGAGATTTCAAGAAGTTTGATACCTCATGTTGGGGTTGCATGGAAATTGTTTATGACCACCATGGCCGCAGGAAACCTGCTCCGCAATGGCCACTAGGATGTTTACACGTCTGATGGACCCAGGACAATAAAATCAACCTGCTGATGAAATTTCAAAAGTTTGATACCCATATTGTTGGGGTTCCATGATAAAATGATTATGACCACCCACGGCCCGACGGGGAACCTGTTCCGCAATGGCCACTAGAATGTTTACACGTCTGATGGACCCAGGACAATCAAAATCAACCTTCTGATGAAATTTCAAGAAGTTTGATACCCATATTGTTGGGGTTGCATGGAAAATTGTTTATGACCACCCATGGCCCCGCGGGGAACCTGTTTCGCAATGGCCACTAGAATGTTTACACGTCTGATGGACCCAGGACAATAAAGATCAACCTTCTGATGAAATTTCAAGAAGTTTGATACCCATATTGTTTGGGTTCCATGGAAAATTGTTTATGACCACCCATGGCCCCGCGGGGAACCTGTTTCGCAATGGCCACTAGGATGTTTACACGTCTGATGGACCCAGGACAATCAAAATCAACCGTCTGATGAAATTTCAAGAAGTTTGATACCCATATTGTTGGGGTTGCATGGAAAATTGTTTATGACCACCCATGGCCCCGACGGAGAACCTGCTCCGCAATGGCCACTAGGATGTTTACACGTCTGATGGACCCAGGACAATAAAAATCAACCTGCTGATGAAATTTCAAAAGTTTGATACCCATATTGTTTGGGTTCCATGAAAAAATGATTATGACCACCCATGGCCCCGCGGGGAACCTGTTCCGCAATGGCCACTAGGATGTTTACACGTCTGATGGACCCAGGACAATAAAGATCAACCTTCTGATGAAATTTCAAGAAGTTTGATACCCATATTGTTGGGGTTCCATGGAAAATTGTTTATGACCACCCATGGCCCCGCGAGGAACCTGTTTCGCAATGGCCACTAGGATGTTCACACGTCTGATGGACCCAGGACAATAAAAATCAACCTTCTGATGAAATTTCATGAAGTTTGATACCCATATTGTTGGGGTTCCATGGAAAATTGTTTATGACCACCCATGGCCCCGTGGGAACCTGTTCCGCAATGGTCTCTAGGATGTTTACACGTCTGATGGACCGATAGTAAAATTCAACCTGATGATGAAATTTGAAGAAGTTTGATACCCATATTGCTGATTATTTACCGAAATTCACTATCAGTATTATCGTATAAAGACATGTCCTTGAAAATCCGGGTTTCCCGGAAACCAGAATGACCAGATCGATCCATTTCGATAACAGCTCGATAGAAAAAGAAATTTCGATTCGATGAAGCCCAGAACTGTTCAAATCGGCCTAAAGTGACCTGAGATATAGGCATTTCAGTTTCGTGGGTACCCGGGTACCCATCCGGCCATCGACGGGTGTTTTTTTTTTCGGTCACACAATGGTTAATAGAACGATGAGCTGTTGGACAACGGTGGTTGAGATTTTTCGGTTGACTGCTTTTCGCAAACCGTGAGCGGTGATTGTCTTCAACCGATAGGATGTGAAAAGTCTAGCTGCAATTATCCTTTACATTTCAATTTTTTGAATTTTGGCTAGGTTTCTGCAATAAGACGACTTCCTGGTTGTTGCTAAAGGTGAAGTTGTATAAAAACGAACAGGTAACACCAAATCGACATCAATCAACAGTTCATCAATCTACAAGAAACAGAAACTCAAAACACTCTCAGCTGTTAGAAAATGAAGGTAAACACTCTTGATAGTACGTATACTGAACATGTAATTAAACTTCTATCCACAGGTTTTCAATGCAATCATCGTTTTGACCCTTGCGGTTGCATCCCAAGCATCCTATATCCCCGAAGTAGGCTCGTACCCAGTCGCCAGCACCTCAGTGTGGCCACCAAACGAAATCTATGCACAGGGAGGATATAACGCTTGGCCTCACAACATCGCTACCAACTGGAATGCTCATCCATACGTCAACTCCTGGTCCAACGCGGCATGGTCTCCTGCTGCTTCCGTCTACAACAACGGCCTATATGGACACAAAACCGTAGTTCAGGCCAATGTGGCTAATACGGCTTATCCTTGGGGTCAACCATGGGCAACAACCTACGGTGCTGGAGCGCCAGTGCATGTCTGGGGATACAACGGAGGGTATCTGTCGTCGGTTCCAGTATCGAAGCAGGTTGGTCCAACTCACGGATCATACCACGTAGCCCCAATTGCCGTCGGAGGACAGAAGTTGATTGTGGCTTAAGGTTTTCGGAATCGTAATAAATGTTTTTGTAGTTGCCGAACAAAATATGTATTTCCATTCTTTCCTGTCATATCACAGTGGCCTAAAATCCTTTGCAAAATTTCAACCTGTTTACGCAGCTGGTTGCAGATTGAGTTGCTGCTGGGAAATTTCGTGTCCTGGAAGAGGTGCTTCATGGATGGCTCCACGGTTAGCGGCCAAATAGCGAGCTTCCTTTTGAAGCAACAGTGCTGGAGAAGAATACACCAAAGGAGCCGGAGCATGATAGGCATAGTAGGAGGGGTAGGAGTAATGAGCATAGGCAGGGGCAGCATAAGCCAGAGCTGGGTACTCGGTAATCTTCACTGGGTCAGCTTGGTTCCCCTGAACGACGGTCGTATGCTCGGAGTAAGCCAATGGAGCACTGTACAGCAGCGGGGCGTATCCGGCTTCAGTGGCAACGGCGAATGCCATCATGACTACAGCTGCGATGCACTGTAAAAGAAGGCAAAGTGATTAATGTCGATTTATACGGTCTTGAAAATGTTCAACTCACCTTCATGATTGCGTTTTTTGCTGATTTGTTCTTGGATGTCAGAAGAATTCTGATGACTCCTGGAATCCCGCTCATTATTTATACCCAGAATTTCATTACAATCCCGGTGCACACAAGTTGACGTCACAAACAAGCTGAGAGCACAAGACCGGCTTTTCCATCCGACTTCCTTATTCGTCCCTGCACAAAAGAATTGTGACCATAAAAATAATGCGAAAAACATTCTTCAGACTGCCGTTGTAATGATCTAGATTTGACCTTTAATTTCTGCTGCTACCCAACTCCATCCACCCATATGTTAATAATAATTATATGCGCTCAGCAAGTCACAAATAAGTAAAACAAATATCCCACGCTTGCCCCCAAGACCCCGCCCGAACGGACATGTGCGTGCATGCGCTTATTTTGTAATACCTCCCGTGTTCATTCGGAACAGGCGGAATTCGCGCGTAAATCGTCCATTGAACCGCGCGCCAGCCAACAGATGGTTCTACAAATCTAGGCATGGACGGACATACGATCCGCGGGAGAAACCGGCTTTCGAGATCACGATCGCATCACCATCACGTTACAGGCGAAAGCATGTTGGCGGTAGGCCTACGGGCAGTCCTTACAACCATCTTCGAGGGCTTGGCAGGAACGGGGGAGAGGGGGGTTGGTTTCGCGGACCGTACATTGGTATTTACTCTCTTGCGTGAATGAGTGTAACTAAATGATCTTGATATCGATGCTGCGTCGTCGGCCAGGGAATCGACGGTGGCGTTGCCTTTCTTCCTCCCTTTTCTCAGGTGTTGTGATTCAGCAGCGTGCTGAACGTTCGGTGTGGTGCGCGGTGGGTTTGATGGTGGTTAAAATGTTCATTAATTTCGACCAAGGAGAGAAAAATTCCAACCGAAAAGGCGAATTTATCTGTGAACAGAACGTATACGATGTAAAAGACGTTTGGTAAGTTACTATTAGAAATATTTTCAGGGTTGGCGTGATTGTGGGAATCAAAAATAAAACGTCGTTTCTTTAACATCTCGACTTGTCGAGTTATTAATACGAGACACTGAAGAAGTCTGCACATTGTAGACGAAATACGCGTATCTGTCAAAATAAGCAAAGGTAGTTGGAATTAAATGGAAAATACTAATTTTTCTTCTAATTTCTAGTGCCAGATATTCCACTAAACAGCTAAAGCCCCCTAGGATTTAAAAATGGGTTGTTGGACTTTGTGAAGGCTACTTTTTACACCATGTTAAATTTATTGAATTTAGACATTTAATGAAAAACTTTTGGCAAGTTCGTATCTATTTCACTTAACATGTTTACATTACAATGAGCGAATGACATTCGCTCATTGTAACATTTAACAGCTGTCAAATCGACTGTCATAAACTCGTGAACCCCTCGAGTTAAATGACAGATTTTGAAAGATGCTTAACTTTCATCTTAAATAAATTAAAAAATCTTTGCTTTGTTCTACGAACAGAATATCAGAGAGCTACTTAGTTTACAGCTTCAACAGCAAACCTCGTTAGAACCAATGCACATCTAGCAGATTGACTACAACATAATAAATGAGTGTGAGATCTTATTCACATAAATACACCAACCTCAGGATTAAACTTTTATGCACATGGCAGATTTATTCGTCTGAATTGAAATCAAATTCGAATAGTATTTACCTGAAACACTTTAAACTCGTGAATTGGAGCCAAGGAGTAGAAAATATTGCACGATATGGATCCGCCTTTTCGCATTTGTAGATTGTATCATCAGCTGAATCACGAAAACTCATTGAGTATGCACTCGATTCATGTAATTTGCATGTAAAAATTGATTTCCATTAGAGTTAAAACAAAACTTTGAACTCAAACATCAGCATGCCAAAGTTTTCGCTACCTGCTTATTCGAAAACATGTTTATATAAGGAGTGTATCGAAAATAAGCTATCCACAAATTTTCTTTCAAATAAGGATAAACTTGAACATAATGAAGACTGGATGAAATTTAAGTTATTCCTTCACGAATTTTCGAACTTTGGATCGAATGCTCTTCATCAAGTTCCGGACAAGTGTTGCATCGCATTTTTTGAACGCTTGAGCCCAAATTTTTTTGAACTCCTGCATGTTCCCAGCTGCCTTACCAGTCTTCTTGAAGACCCTCTTCACGATTGCCCAGTAACGTTCGATGGGTCGAAGCTGAGTACAATTTGGTGGATTGATATTTTTCTCAACGAAATCTATACCCTTTTCCGCAAGGCAATTGAGAGTGGTTTTGGCATAGTGAGCCGACGCTAAATCCGGCCAAAACAGTAAAGGCAACCATCTCTTCTGGAGACACTCAGATCGATAGATTTACGCATTTATAGTTCCGGTAGTGTAAAAAATGGTTGACTTCAAACCACAGGAGCATATTGCTTGCCATACCAGTACCTTTCGACCGAATTTCACCACGACCTGTCCGCATCGCTCACATCCTCCTCAACGACGGCAGTAAAGTATTGTGGACCTGGAAGGGTTTTTGAGTCCTCCTTTACATAGGTCTCATCGTCCATCAAAACGCATGCATCCGGACGCTGCAAAAGACGCGAATACAATTTTCGGGCCCTTGCTGCTGCTCGCTTCTCCTGTTCTGCACTTTGTTTCGAGATTTTCTGCTTCTTGTAGGTCTTCAGGTGGTTGCGCCTCTTGATACGCTGGATCATTCCGACGCTCGTTCCTGCTTTTTTGGCCAAATCACGTATTGACATTGATTTGTTCTTCATGATTAGAGATACCACTTTCTGCTCCAGTTTCGGGTTGGAAGAACCGGGTTTTCTTTTTTTCCTTTTCAATACGCGACATTTTGAAAACGCAGAATTTGAACCGCACAAACAAGTAAACAAAAGAAAGCTGACAGTCAAACGCACAGCATGCAGTGTTCAGAGCATAAAAAACCATCACATATACATGCGTACAACGCAAATGTATGTGGATAGCTTATATTCGATACACTCCTTAATGTAAAGAATTTGCATGCGGGCAAGTTTTTGGCCCACAAAACGGCGAACATAAACTTAACTTTTTTATTTACAAAATTTGGCAGACAGTGTTGAAACATGAAGTGATCAAAGTAAATCTATTTTGTTTTTCGCCGAAATAGTCAGTGTTAGAAATGAGATTTACAGTTCTCAAAGGGAATTTAGTGACCAATTTTCGGAAAAAAAAGTGACATTAGTGACTTTTCGGTGAATCAAAGAGAGTGGAGACGGTAACGGTGGCTTTTCAGTGACAATAGCTACTTTTTATTTACTGACATAGAACTGCCATGAACATAGTATCCAAGTCTCTAAAAAGTGACCCGCTATCAGCCCTGCAGGCGAGTTGTATCATTAGGTGACACAGTTTAAGACTTCCATCCCCGTTACGCTGGAGTTTTATATGGCTTTGCTATTGTTTGAGAGACGACGTCGGGTTATTATTTTTTCCAGATCCAGATCCAGATCCAGAATAATTATTTTTTCCAGAAGATACTTTCACACTTTGATCGTTACTTTTTGTCTTCTCCCATGCGCGGAAGTAACGATTATTGATGAAGTTTGCAGAAGCAGATAATTTCCAATCTCCATGCAAAGCGCTAGGAGTGGACAGTAATTTATTGCTAGAACGAATAGACATGAAGAGAAAGTGTATTGATAGTTCCGTATAGGCGAAGACTACTTTATCAGGAAGACTGGCAGTTCTTCACGTTTCCCATACAAATGTCAACCGTCACTGCGTACATCTCCTCTATCTAGCGAAGGTAGAAGCTCAGTATATATGTGTTACTAATTCTCATCGAACGAAAAGTGAGTGTACCGTGTGATCTACCATCGTCAGGTGAAACATGATTAATCGAACATATAACTAAAAAAATTCATCCTGAATTCACTCAAAACTTATAAGAAGAACAGAATACACCGTCAGCTCCGTAATTTGGATGCATCGCGTTCTAAGTAGTTTTGTTTACAACACCACTGTGTCTAGAGGAACCAACTGGCTGACCACCTTAACTGGATGGAGAACTTTGCCCCGTATGAAAACCGATGCTTTAAAAGTTGATTGTCATTGAAAGAAGTCATCACCTTATTTGATTTTATTGCTTTCTGCTGGTGTTCAGATTGATAAGCTGGTGCGGGTGCAGCTGTAGATTGCTTCTTGTGTCTTCTTCGAGATAATGAAGACGTTGCAAATAAATAACAAAGCCAAATGTTGTATTCATTATTTGTGAAAAACATACTCTGAAAAAAAATCGACTCTAGCCGAGTTGACAGTAGATTTCAGCTATATTTTTTTTCTATGTCTTGTTCTCCAGGTGTGGGTTTCAGCATTCCACATACACTGCACTGTTTGTAGCACATCTCGAATGTTCTATTCCAATTACAAATCAATATGTTTCTCTTAAATGTGAAATAGGATTACACGCTGGCTCAAGCAACATAAGACGCAAAAACATTGACAGCTGCTATATCTCTTTGCGTGCGTGTACCGATGATCTGACACGCACACATACGTAGAGTGGTTCTACCTTTTCTCGGACATGGCGTTGCGGCTACTGTCGCCTGGCTTTTGGCAGAGTTCCCAGTCTTCTTGATAAAGTAGTCTTCAGTATAGGGCAACGGCAGGCTTTGAAATTGAAAGATACAAGTTTGAAAACGAGCGGAGGGCATTTGAACGATAGTATCCGATCAGGCACATAATCCTTTGCCATACTACCCCATGCAGGGTAGGCAAGGGGGGAAATCCCCTTGGCTGGCAAAAGGTTATGCACCGATTGGGCTCTTATACTACCTATTGCTTTTTTCTAGTTCTAGCGATTTGTCCTTCTCCCAATACTGCCTAACACGGGTGAGAAATTATATCCCGCTGTTTCTACTTTCAGTTTTTTTTTTTTCATCAGTCGAAAACCTGTTACGTCGAACAAAATGCCTCATCAATAGTTTTATGATCAATTTATTGACTTACTTATCGATCCACCGGTCAGTAGTCAATATATTGTAGTTAGCTATATACAGCTCCATTAGTTTTTTACGGCAGCTATATCGAGAACACTGAAACAACTGACAGAATTCATGCCAAATTACCAATGAAAAGGCGAATTTTTTAAATAATTTTCTCCGTTTGGGATATAATATTACATAGGCTTTTGGTGTCGGAGACTGATCATTTTCCTCTGATGGAAAAAAAAGATTATCGAGTATTTTTTCAAGAGATCGTAAGTGTTTTTGCATAAGTTTTAAAGCTTGATTCAAAGTTCCTGGTGGTTGGAGCAAAAAAACGTTTACAAGTATTTGTTGAAACTTTCGTGGGAATGACCCTTCCAGGTATAAATTTGTTTTTGCTGATAAGTTTGCTCGGACACTAATGATTTGGCAAGCAATCAATTTTTTTTTTCAAATTTCAAATAGAATCAAAAGATATAAATCCAAATAAAACATTGATTCTGAATGGTATTTTTCCACCAAGGAAAAGGACCGTGTGATGCGGTTGGTGGCACACTGAACTTGCTCGAAATGCAAGTCTATCTTAGAACATGAACATCCAATAAAAAATGCAGAGGAGCCAACCAAAAAAATAATAATAAAAATCCTGCCTCCAAAAACCACAACATGCCAAATTTAGTACCACTTGCTTGATTTATTCTCGACTTTTGCTGAAATTTGTGTTTCATTTGTATGGATCTGGGAGGGGTCACAAAACCACCATTGAAATGAAACCTGCCTCCAAAATCCTTTACATGCCAAATTTGGTTTCAATTGCTCCAAGGGGAGCGGGATTCCAGAGAGGAAAGGGGTCTAAAATAACCATAAAAACATTTCTTTCTATCCACACTCTTAGCATTCTAAATTTGGTTCCATTTGCTCGTATATTTCTTGAGTTCTGCAGAAACTTGTGTTTCATTTGCATAATAGCCTCCCTTTACAGTTAAGGGAGGGATCTCAAACTGCCAAAGATACATTTCTTGCCTTCAAAAATCTAAGATATATCGTTAAGAAACCAAGGTCCTAGATGTGAGCCTTGAGGAACACCAGATATTACCTGAGTAGAGTTTGATTTTTTTTCCATTGGAACTGACTTCCATCAACCATTTAAGAACCTATCCTCAAATCCTTATTTTTCTAATTTAAAAAAACAGAGGACTGAAAAAAAAGATTTTTAATCAAAAGGTGGAACGGTCAAAACTTGGTCGACTCAAATATGACGTAGTTTTTTTAATCGTGTATTTGAAAAAAATGAACATCTCTTATTGTTGATTTTTTTTGCCATTTTCTTTTCAGTTGTGAAAATTACGTCGAAGTAAGAAGAGCAGCGTATCAAAATTGTTCACGCACTTAAGCAAAATCGAAATTATTCTCACGACGACTTGGCCAAATCACTTAATATTGCCAAATCAACTGTGATGAATGTTATAAAAGTGTTCGGAGAACGTCTGACGACTGCCAGGAAATCAGGAGGAAACCGAAACCAGTAAGTCGCAGTAACCGGAAAAATAGTGGCCAGCATTTTCAAACGCAATCCCAAATTTCCTATCAGAGATATAGGAAACAAATTGGGGAAGTCCCACATAGCAGTGCAAAGAGCAGAAAAACGAGACGAACTGTCAACATATAAAGTTAAAGTGACGCCAAATCAAGATGCTAAGCAATACACAACAGCCAAAAGATGAGCGCTTAAGTTGTACTCGAGTTTGTTGACCAAGTTTAAGTGCATAGTAATGGACGATGTAACATACGTCAAGGCTGATTTCAAGCAGCTCCCAGGTCAAGAGTTTTATACGGCTACCGGAAAAAAGAAAGGTTTAAGATAAGTTTAAGCAGAAAAAATATCGAAGTTCCCGAAAAAGCGAAAAACGAAAGCTTTGTGACAAATGTCACTGTTCACCAAGACATTTATGTAAAAGAATGCTTGCAAAAACGCTTATTGCCTTTTGTAAAGAAACATAGTTGCTCCGTGATGTTTTGACCAGACATCGCTTCTTGCCACTACGGAAAAATAGCTCAGGAATGGTATACCGTCAATAGTGTGCAAATCCTACCCAAGATGACAACCCTCCAAACTCGCCGGAACTGCGCCCAATTGAAAAATATTAGGCAATAGCGAAGAGAAACCTCAAGAGAACTCAAAATATAGTTGGAATTGAAAAATAGTTCAAGGCAAATTGACCTACAGTATCAAATAAGGTGGATATAACAGCGGAACAAAACTTGAAGGAAGCTAGAAACGTAAATAACGACAGTTCGAATTTGAAGAATCAGAAGCCAGATCAAATAATTTTCTTGTGTTTTGTAGACGGGAAACACAAAGATATAAAGATTTATTGTTCATAGGGAAGCAGAACCTATTCTCACCATAGTACATTTATCCATCACATTCTGCAGCCATGCAACTTCAAACGTAAAAAGATGTGTAATTTCTCGAATAAACGGGCGCAGTAACCAAGAATATATAATCCAGGCAATTAAAATTATGTCTTGAATATAATTATAAGCTACTATATCGTTTCGGAGGCTTGAATTTCGTAAAAATAATGAGCAGTCAGATTTTCAAAACAATTTCTTACCTTTGCACTACAAATTCGTCGTATTGATCTAACCGTACTAGGGAATATACTCGAGCCAGACTCCAATTTTTGTCTTTAATTGCACTACATCCTTACACATTTTCGGTGCGTAATTGCACAAACCATAAAAAGCACACTTCACTTATTACACTAGCCATAACTATTTTTGTATAAAATTTACATGTCAGGTATCTTAAGCATTTTGATAGTTGACAACTTACACTATATGAATCTATATTAGATTTGGTTTAAGGACATAATATCAAAATGTTAGGGATCTGGAAATGTAAGTTTGAGATTCTTCATACTAATTCCCATACAAACTTTGAATAGCGTGTGCAAAGCCAAATTAAAACCAAATGTGTTCAAATTTTTTGGGGACTATCAGGACCCAAATTGGCGTCGATTAAGCTCAGGGGAGCAAACATTTCGAAATTTGCATCAGCCTATTGTGTACTCAGTGTTTGGTATTTCGTGCATATTTACCGATTTCCACTAGAGGTCTGCTTATTGAGCTCAATATAGGTACCGCTTCCCTATAATAAACTAATCAGTGAGCACTTAATCATGTTTGAACAATTTTTGACCGTTCCACCCTTTAATACTGAAGGAGCCCCTTCATGGCATCATGATTGTTTAAACCTGTAAGAGAATCTTGTACGTAAATCTGACACTTATGTCAATAGAAGCCACTGGAATGGAAGAGTTATCACGAAGATCATGATCAACATCTAAAACTGACATTTAAATTTCTTAAAAAATTGCTACAGGTTACAGATATGATCAGAATTTTCAGAGGTATTGTCATTTCGATGTATTTAACAAGGAAAGTTTTTTACTGCTCATTTTGATCTGACATATTTAAAAAAAAATAAGGGCATGTTTTGACATCGCTATTGATTCTCATATGAGTTTCTTCCAGCTTGGAATGAAAGTTGATCACAGATTTTTTGCGAACTTTAAAGACTTCATTATTTAGAAATGGTGCACTCCATTTTAGAGATAGCAGTGTTCTGAGTGGTTGGATTCACAAATTTTTCACAGCGTTCTGTTGTTAGTAATCAGTTTGGTTTAGTCTATTTTTTTTACAGCCTCAAACTAACGTGCTTCGAAGATATTCATCTAGCAGGATGAAAAAAGGCAAATAATTGTGCACAGTTACCACAAAATCCATCAGCGTCAACTCGGGAGCTGGCGAAATTGCTGGATTAACATAAAAGTACTGTGGTGCGAGTGATTTAAACGTACAAGGGAACTAAAACAACTGGCCGCAAAGTGCACATCAAGCGTCGGAGTGAAACCGCTGATCGTCAATTGCGGGTGAAAGTCATTCGGAAAATCAAGGCTCATCCCAACATCTTGGATTTTGATTAGACGAAAAAATTGAATGCCAACCGTTGTACTGTGCGGTGAATCCGTCTCCAAGAAGGTTATTAATTGGGAAACTAGGAGAATTTAAAATTTAACACTTCATTTGATCACTTTTTAAAAAATAAAACCTTGTAACACTTTTTCAAATTTTCGCTAGTAAACGCCAGCAAATTCCTTTTAATTCTACTATGAGCTTATCTTTTGACAGATAGGCCTATTTTGTCTGCTACTTACAGACTTCTTCAGTGTCGAGTGCTCTTTCCCTCTGCTTTCCCAATCACAATCGTTCTACTAATACGCACAAAAAAGTTTTTTAAAAAAAAGTGTTTAAAAACAGTGAAAGTGAGGTTATTAATGATACCGAGCAAGTAATCAACCCAACCCAAACCGCAAACAACAAACAGTGGCCAGTTCAAGTTTATTTTCGCGGGTAAATTCGAGAGAAAAATAATGATTGGCAAGGTATCTGTTCCTTTATGAACATTTTTTTTTTTGTACGGATAAAACATTGAAACTCAGATGTGAACATCGTATTTACTCTTATTTAAGTCCCAGGAAGGCTCATGTAAATTTTTGCCCAGATCTAGCCAGCTGCCATTACAGTATGGAAGTGCTTATATGGTACACCAATAATGTGGTCAAGTTCATCCAAAAAAAAAGCTGAACCCACCAAGTTGTCCTCAGCTCTGTCCAAAAGAGAAATATTGGGCGATAATTAAGCGGAAACTAAACAGTCTCCAGATGAAGAATTGGTAGAATCAGCTAGCCCATGACCATGACTGAAAAGGTGTGCGCAGGATGGACTGAGAGGTGTGCGCAGGACTGATGATTCGAAATAACGATGTCTGATTAGTTTCAGTTATTTTTATGAATTGAAATAATATTACCTGTTCATTCGTAGAACGATTGTCTATTGAAAGAAAAGTTTAAAAAATACTCGCATTTGACCAGTGAAAATAAAGGAATGTTTTTTAACGGATTACAACTACTAAATTCATTTTGTGAATCCATAGCATCACAAGCACAGTTAAATAAGCAAATAAGCATTTTCAAAATTTAAACTTCACGCGACACATCAGACAGAAAACCGGTCCATCCATGTACTTTTCCGCCATTCGTGTACCAAATCCGCAAAGCAAAGTTCTTGAAAAACAAATGCAACACAATGTCAACAAACTCTTTGCGCAAACGGAAACAATGCCGCTCAATCAAATCCGCCTCTTTCGAACCAACTCAGCCCACACCGTAAAAGGTTCGGTCATTCCGGATCAATCACCATTTTTGCGCACCGAATCCAACCGTCAACCACACCGCGCGGTGGGCGTCGGTCTTCGGTCGTCGGTCGTCGGTCCCCGGAGCAATGTCGCGCGGCGCGGAGTGCGCGTAAGAATTTGTATCAACTTCTTTTTTTGATTGAATGACTCCCGATCGCTTCTTGTCTTGTGGCTTTTCTCCGCTCGTTCGTTCGTCTACTAGAGCGGGTACCCGTCGGGGTAATGGGAAACGGCAGAACAAATTGCGTACTGGCAAACTTCTACTGTTGGTCCGTTCCGGGATGAGACTCTCGTATAAAAGCGATCCCGAGCGTCCTTCCAGCATCAGAGTTCATCTGTTTGTCTTGAGGAAATCATCTCCCCGACCGAAAAACAAATTCAATTAGCAATCATGAAGGTAAGTTTTTGGAACATTCTGGATTCTGGGTTTGCGTCTAACCACTTGTTGTATTCCTTAGTGCATCGCAGCTGTAGTCATGGTCGCTTTCGCCGTTGTTGCCCAGGCAAGTTACGCTCCGCTGGTGTACAGTGCGGCACCTTGGGCCTATTCCCTGCCGCATACCACCGTGGTTCAGAGCAACTCGGCCCCGAAGCTGATTGCTGCCCCATGGTCGTACGCTGCCCCAGCTGCCACTTATGGTGCCCCACTGGCCTACGGTGCCCCATTGGCTTACGGTGCCCAGTACTACACTTACGCCCACGCACCACTGGCCTACTCGGCGCCGGCCGTCCTGCTCCAGAAGGAGGCTCGCTATCTGGCCGCCAACCGTGGCGCGGTCCATGAAGCACCCCTTCCGGGACATGAAATCTCCCAGCAGCAGCTCAATCTGGAACCAGCTGCGGGAACCAATTGAATCCAGCGCGACAACGGTGTTAATTATTAAATGCTGGACAATCGGGAATGGTGTGTTGGAAATTTATTGTGCAAAACGCTTTTTCGGTGAATAAATGGAATATGAGTTATAGTTTCTATGTGATCACTATTTTCGATGTTGTGGACTAATATTGACGAAATCCTTAATAGTTTGCTTGGAGCTAGGAATGATGACGAGAATATGATCTTTATTTGATAGGGCTCATCTCCACATAGCTTTTCCACAAGGACTTCTGCAGTTCGTCTGCTGGACCCCAATCGGACGAGGTTAAATTTGTTTTGATTCGCTGAAAATAAATGTATAAATTCATCAGTTGATCATTTTGATACGGAAAGACACTCATTACCTCCAAAAACGTACCCTTGCTAATGGCAAGCTTGTACACCGCATAAGCCGGGATACACAACATAGACGTTATACAGCTCATCCAACCGACGCCAATTGCCCACTGAGGATATTGAACTCCGTTGTAAGTCACCTCAGTGTTATGAACGATGGTGGTGAAGAAGATGAACTACAATTCAAACACAATGTTTTAATTTCACCACAAATCAACGAAAAGCTAACGACTTACAATGAGAATGACCGGGGTGACGAATTTCCAGGAAACGATCCAGAACCGCTCGACTGACCGGTCGATCATGAACTCGACATCGCGCACAAAGTTCTGAACGCCATAAATCCACGCCACTGCGACAACCTCCACGATGCAGACCAAGATGACCGAGATCGAAGACGAATACCAATCGAATAGCTGCAGAAGGTACATCCCACCCTGAAAATTTAAATTCATCAAGAGCAAATTTAGTTAATAAAATTAACAGAAACATTTACATCGTCAAGAGAATGATCATTTATTCAAACTTCAAATATCTTAAGCCACAATCAATTTCTGTCCTCCGACTGCAACTGGGGCTACGTGGTATGATCCGGGAGTGGCAGCAATGTGCTTCGATACTGGAACCGACGACAGATATCCTCCGTTGTGTCCCCAACCATGCACTGGCGCACCAACTCCGTAGGTTCCCCATGGTTGTCCCCAAGGATAAGCTCCATTAGCCACATTGGCCTGAACTACGGTTTTGTGTCCATACAGGCCGTTGTTGTAGACGGAAGCAGCAGGAGACCATGCCGCGTTGGACCAGGGGTTGACGTAAGGATGAGCATTCCAGTTGGCAACGGGGGTTTGTGGCCAAGCGTTGTATCCTCCCTGTGCATAAATTCCGTTTGGTGGCCACACTGAGGTGGTGGCGACTGGCCACGATGGGTACGATGCTACCTCAGGGACGTAGGATGCTTGCGATGCAACCACAACAGACAGGGCAATAATTGCGATGAAAACCTTAGGGTTGAATAAATTCAAGTTAATTGAGAGTAAGATCTACTATCGACATAAACTGTTACCTTCATTATGGGTAGGTTAAAATAGATCGAGTTTAGGTAGGCAGAGGAGTCAATAGTGTTTAACTGATGCGACAATTAGATCCAATGTTCGTATTTATACTCTACCAACTACTTGTTCAATTACCTTGAAAGCTAAATTCAGTTTATATTTTTGCTTGGATATCCTCATAACACATTTGGTAAACTATAAATGACAACAATCTCCGTTCACCTTTTGCAACTGCAGTCAACCGTAACATTTGAACTTCCATTTCCATTACTTGCAGTCAGCACCAAAAAAAGTATAAAAACGAATAAGAGGTATAATTGTGGTATCAATCAATTACTCGTCACTCAACAGGCAGGCTGAAAATTCCACTTATCCAAAATGAAGGTAAAATTTCAATTCTCAACCAACTTTATTCTAAACTAACATCCTTTTCTAATTGTTCAATTTAAGGTTTTTATCGCAATCATGGCTCTTACCCTTGCTGTAGCGTCCCAAGCTTCCTACATCCCTGAAGTAGCCTCGTACCCAACCTGGCCAGTCACCACCACCTCAGTGTGGCCACCAAACGGAATCTATGCACAGGGAGGATACAACGCTTGGCCACACACTCCCGCTGCCAACTGGAATGCTCATCCATACGTCAACTCCTGGTCCAACGCGGCATGGTCTCCTGCTGCTTCCGTCTACAACAACGGCCTATATGGACACAAAACGGTAGTTCAGGCCAATGTGGCTAATGGAGCTTATCCTTGGGGACAACCATGGGGAACCTACGGAGCTGGTGCGCCAGTCCATGGTTGGGGATAAAACGGAGGATATCTGTCGTCGGTTCCAGTATCGAAACACATTGCAGCCACTCCCGGGTCATACCATGTAGCCCCAGTTGCAGTTGGAGCACAGAAATTGATTGTGGCTTAAAGCTATTTGATCTTTGAATAAAGTATAATAATTTTGGCAACTATTTAGTTTCAATGGGGTGGTCTTTCAATGGGATCGTCAAATGAAAACCTAAAAAAACAGATTTTTCCGTCAGCCTACTTCGTTGTAGACTGATCACAAAACATGGACCAAGCATAGTGCTCGTGTTAACGAATGAACAAAATATATTTAAGTTTCATATTTCCTTTTTTGGTGACTGCCATGGTGCATAATTTATGAGAAAATTGTAATGTAAAGACTGGACTCGGAAAAAAATGAGACACACAAAAATGATCTCCAAAAATTCATTTTAAATCTGATACTTCTCAAATTTTCAGGGATCAAATAACTATATATTTGCTATGTTTTGGCATAATTTTATTATTGGATTTCCTCCCCCAAGCTGGATGCTCGTACATTTCTCTTAACACTGCTTATGAGATCTTGGGCGAGGCTTTGTCCATCATCCTTACACAATTTCTCCCAGTTTTTCTTCAAAGCTTCATCGGTTTTGAATGTTTTTCCGCTTTTCCTCAACATCTTCCTCATTATCGCCCAAAACTTTTCGATCGGACGAAGTTCTGGTGTATTTGGCGGGTTCGCCTCCTTCGGGATCACATTAACGCCCTTCGCTTCGTACCCATCCATTAAAGGCTTGGCGGAATTGCACGAAGCAAGATCCGGCCAGAACAGCGGTGGACCACGGTGAGAGCGGAGGAAGCAAGCATTCCTCTCGATAAATCTGCCCGTTTATGGTGCCGGTTGTAATGAACGGCTTGCTGTAGCGTCCGCACTCGCAGATCGCCTGCCACAACAGGTACTTCTTCGCGAATGTGTCCATCTTTCTCTTCCGGAACTTTTCCGGAGCCTCCATGCGGGACGTACCGACAGAAAACTCGAGGCCGGGGATTTGTTTGGTGTCCGGTTTGGCGCCTTCCTGACCTTAAAAACACGTAGCCCAGCCCGCTTCATGGTCTGCTGGACGAACCACTTCGACGAATTGACCGTTTTGGCCACGTCTCGGGTGGAAAAGTTCGGGTTATTCTTAAAGTACTGCCATATCTTCCGCGCCTTCTCTGGGTATTCCGTTTTCGGGTTTCGGCCGCTTCCAGCGCACCGCTTGATGGTCTTCGTCTCCTGGAACATCTTCACAACGCGGGACACGGTGGAATAGTAAATTCCAAGCCTTTTGTCGATCCATCTGTGCGACTGAGCAGGATTATCGATTACCGCGCCCAAGATTTGCTGGCGTAGCTCTTCTTGTTTCGAATGCATGTTGAAAACTAGTTGACAGATCGCTATTAAATTTTGCACACATAAACATAACACTCTAAACTAGAATTACCCAAAATTAATTTTTACCCACGCGATAAAAAGTTACACCCAAAACAAAGTGTCGCATTTTTTCGAAGTCCAATCTTTACCTTAATTTGATCTTGATAACTGGCCTTGGGATTTAAAGGGCACAGTATAGGAGGTAAAATACCTAAGCAAAATGCCTATGAATCGCAAGCAAAATATCTCTCGAATAACAAAACTTGTTATTCGGGATACCTGGGAATACCTGGGAGGTACTACTTTGGTATTGTCTTACCTCAATTTGGTATTCGCATAACATTGTGGGAAAAAAAATATGGCATTATCCTCAGGTATTTTATCTCTTATGCAGCATTCTTAGATACCAAGGCCTGCTATCAAGTTATTTGTTCACCACAATAGATCAAAAAACTGGTCGCAGTGGAAAATGTACCCAGCCGGCAAAAAAAGTTATTTGTTCCTGCTCGGGATACTTTAACATGGGAGCTGTCAGATTTATCACCACTCGGTGTTTTCTTCTTTTTTCAACTTGAATTCGTCTATAGTCAATGCCACACGCGCAACTGACAAAATCACGAAGTATTTCTCGAGTAGTTTTGCAAGCAGACGTATCTGCTTTTGTAAACAAAGAGGGGAAAAATTTTTCTTCGAAATTCACCCTGAGCATCCTCATGGGGAAAGTAGCATCACCATCATGTTAGTAATATATTATTCCTTGTATTGGTGGCCCTAATTTCCATGAAAGTGCTAAGAGTTTCAAGAATTTAACGTTTAAATCTTGCTGTTAGAATATTTCATTAGGATGGTTCACTTATTTTCCATTAGGGTGGTCCTTTTTGTTGAAATATTTAAACAATATTCCAAACAAGTTGGCTTTCAATGGAATATGGATGATAATAAAATTGACACATGTGTTATACAGTGCGATGCGTTCGTTTAACCGCACCAGGGTTTTTCTTGGGTTTGAAATCAAATGAATGTTTAATCGATTCATATTTCAATCAATTTATTTATCTCTCCAAACTATATAAGGTACCATGATTTCTTCAAAAATAGTTCCTCTTATGTAACTACGATCAAAAAATTATAATAACAAATGGTTGCATTCGTTTAGCCGCACTTCAAGTTCACTCCAGTAAAATCCAAGCGTTTGCAAATTATAGTTGTTTCAGTACTTGGTAGCTCCTCCTTTGTTCCTGATGACTTTAAAGATTCTCTTGGGCATCGAAGAAACCAACTTCTTGATAGTTTCTGGGTCGATTTGTTCCCAGCACTTCTTGATGCATGCCATCAACTCATCCACGGTGTTGAATTGACGTCCATTTACGTAAACCTTCGATGCCAGTATGCCCCAACACGGTTCTCAATAGGGTTGCAATCTGGACTACATGCTGGCCATTCAAGAACGGTGATTTCGATCGACTCAAGGCATGCCTTGGTCTGTCGCGACAGATAGATCATGCTGAAAAATAACCTCTTCGTCCAAATGATCTTCCAAAAACGGCACCAACACTTCTTCCAAGAGGTCGCAGTAATTAGTCGAGTTCATTTTTCGAAAGATCCAGCAGATGGGTAATTTGGAATCATAGGAAAATCCACCCCATACCATTACAGTTCCTCCTCCCAAATTTCTCTTGGATTGGGTTACTCTTTTATCCCTCAAATCATGCCAATAATGACGTAGCAGTCTGGGCCGTCGAGGTTAAACTTTTTCTCATCAGAAAATATGACCTGGCGCCATTGGTCAGTCCAGAACATATGATTCTGTGCGAATTGTAGTCGGTTTGCTTTGTGCTATGGTGTAAGTCTGGGTTTAGGCTTTGTTTTTGACCATTTGATGTTCGGACACACATTCAGAACGCGGCTAACGGTACTTTTGTGCACTGGAAGATCGAGTTTGGGAATAATCTGGCGACAACTCAATTGGTTTTTGGTAGCTTCCTCTCGGATTTGTCCTTTTTGTCGAGCTGTTAGTTTCGAATTCCCCTTTGTTCCCATACTTCTACGGATTTTTTCGATAATTCCGAACAACCTTTTCGGATCTATTGATTTTCCGGGCAATCTCACGACTACTGAGACCAGTATCCGCCAGAACTCGGATTTGGCCCTTCTGCACCTCGTTCAAACGTTTTGCCTTTCCCATGCATAAACAAATTAACTTTATTGCGAAATACTACACAGTATACAACGAAAATACTTACTGAGTTGCAGAAACAGCATAAACTATTGAGCAAACTTAATAGCTTTGCGTCTAAACGTTTGCAACGCAACAGAAGCAGGAAATATGGCGATAAGTCTTCTACGACAAGTAAACAACGCTAGAAAGCTGTTATTAGTGTGTGTAAGCAAGGCAATCGATCTCACTACTACATGCTTATAATATTTGATTTGTTGCACTGAAGTAAAAAGATCATGGCTAAATTTTATAAATGCGGCTAAACTAATATGTGATATTGCATTAGGGTTGCCCACTATATTTTCCATTAGGGTGGTCCTTTATAAAAAAAATTGAGACTTTGAATGGAATAGTGAAGACAACAGGTTTTACACATCTCCTGTGCTATCGTTGGTCATTTTTAACATTTAATGTGTGAAATTTCATAAGTGTGGTTTAATTGCTTTCTATGAAGGTAGTCCTTTAAGTCGAAAACTTAATCGAAAAAAAATCCAAAAAATTTAGAACATGAATCGTAGGACATTGTTTACAAATTTGTGGTAGGACCTTGTTAACATATAATATGGAATATTTCATTGGGGCGATTTCCTCATTTTGTGTCAGGCCCTGAAGAATTTAAACAAAACAAAATATTTCTAACAAATCTAACCAATTAACATTAAATTTGCAACCCTAGGAGTGAATAGCAATTTCGACAAGAATCAAAGATATAAAGAGAAAGTAGTGATAGGTCCAAAAGCGTTCGGTAGGCTGTGAAGTTGAATAGAAGTAGTTTGAAATTGAGCGTAGGGCTTTTGTTGAGCAGTATTTCGAAGCAAACACACACTCTTTTTCCACACATCCCCATGCGGGGTAGGTCTAGGTAGGAACGGATCCGCCACCTTGACTGGCAAAAATGTAAGCGCTTGATCGTTCTCAAATATCTTCAATGGCACAGAATGGTTCTAGCGATGGGAAATTTCTGTTTTAACACTTTCTAAAGGATACGTATGAAAAAATACAATTAGATAGAGGTTTTGAAAGACACAACTTCTTATGTTACCGGTTATGATTTCTCTCGTCCAGCACGTTCATGCGCGTACATTTTTGCCAGTCAAGGTGGCAGATCCATTCCTGCTTTGAGTGTGTGTTTCATTTTCGAGAACAAAAGTTTGTTGATATATGCCTGCTTGTACCACACTTTGTTGTGGAAGAAAAAAAATATTCGTTCATACAAAAAACTAACACAACTTTCCACACAAGAAATTTATGTTTCTTTAAGAAATTAATATTATAAACAATTACAAGTTCATAAAAAGTTTAAACTGTTAAGTGGAATACCTGTAGCTAGAAATGAGAAGAAAAATTAATATTTTCCATTTAATTCCTTTAACTTCTTCAGTGTCTCGTACTAACTCATACAGTCAAGTAATTAGTACGAGACACTGAAAAAGTTTGCACATTATAGACGAAATGTCAAGATAAGGAAAGATAGTTGGAATTAACACGAAAATACTAATTTTTCTTCTTATTTCTAGTTAATTACAAGTTGTCCTTATGGGTTAACGTCTACTTCTTTATTTGAATGAAATTTTCATGGCAAATTTCGAAAAACAGTTACATGATTCAAATCAACACCAACCATTTGGTGGAGATGAGTTGATGAGGTATTTTGCATTTTGGAGAAAAACCTCTTACCTCTAAATCCAGAAACATCAAATTAGACTCACAGAAGCAACGAATTAACTTATGAAATTTAATGGATAATAAAATACCATTCCTGGACTTGCTTGTAGTGAAAGAATCTATACTCACATTTGAAATCTACAGGAAACCACCAAATATGCAAGTTTGCATCATTCAATCACATGATATACAGAATACAGACATTACCACTAAGTCCAAACGGCATAACTAAAGAACTTTAATATATTTTTGGCACAGGTTTGGCAATGGTTACTCACAAAAAAAATCAACAAAAGCTCAAAAACCATACAAACAATCACTCATCTGGGTCGCGTCCTGAGCCGTTTTACCACTTTTCTTAAGCTTTCGCTTCTGTATTGCCCAACATCTCTCAATGGACCGGAACTGCGGGCAGTTGGGTGGATTTATGTTTTTATCGATGAAATCTACGTTATTATCGCGGTACTACTGGGTGACGTCCCGCGTGTAGTGGCAACTCGCCAAATCTGGCCAAAACTTCACGGGACCTTTATGGGCTTTAATGAAAGGTAGTACGCGGTTTTTGAGGCATTCTTCCTTGTACAGCTTCGAGGCCATCGTCTTATTCGTCACGAAGGTCTTTGCTCAGCAGCTGCATATCCATTGCCAAATTTTTGACCAGGAAGCTGTCCGAAATCCATTTTGACGTTGGTTTCATCGTCGATGAGCAGGCATCCTTGGTACTTCGTCAAAACCTGCTGATACAATTCCCGACCTCGAGTTTTGGTGACGAAACTTTGCTTCAACGTTCTGTTTGGTTGCTTGCTGGCTCGATATGAACGACATCCTGCTCGCAAACGAATTCTTCGAACGGTACTGCGCGTAGCAGCGTATTTTTGTGCGATTTAATTATCTGATAGTTCAGGGTTGGCTCTGACGGTACTTAACACCTTCTGGTTCAATTTGCAGTCATATGTTCCATTACGACGATTACATCGAGGCACTCGATAAACGCCATCATACACGGTTGATTTAGCGATTGTCAACGTTTTTGCGATTTTTATTGCGGACCACGTTGGATTATTCATTTTTTCTCTTCTCTCGGCTTCCATCTGGAATAACTTTTAACTCACTGCTCGAAACACCGTGAAATTTATACCACAGAAAGTGGGCGCTTAGGTGAACAAACCGCTGTAAAAGAATTCTTGCAGCGATCACGTTCCGTGCCACCACAACATTCTAAGTGATTCCGGGTTCTAACTGGACAGAACTTTACTACGAAATAGAGTGGTGAGTTTCCGCTGTTCATAAGTGAAAAGCTTCAGCGATCCGTGAAATAATTCAAAATCTACACTGAAAGAAAAGTGTCTAAAATTTAACGTGGACAGGCTTTATGCGGCGCAGTTGAACAATAAGCCATTTACAAGACCTCCAAACAACAATCGCACCAAGCGTCCGGTCGCCGAAAGTATCTCTGCTTGTTAAATCTCCTATAGAAAAACATCAATGACCTATCTTTAGATCCTCTGGAAACTCATCTATGCAAAAGTTATTCCTTCCATATCGATTCCCACACAATCTTGAAAAGATGATTTCACCAATAGACGTGGGAAAATGCTTCCAGAAATGTGACAGAGGACACTGTGCAGAACTTAACGGATGGTATCAAACGCAAAGTTAGAACATCCGGATATAACAAGTCCGAATACACGGGAAATAATGTGTTCTTCTAAACGAGAAAAACAGGTCAGGATTTCATGAATATGTTGTGTTGTTGCGTTATGAATATACATCATGATCAGTTTTCATGATATCATGAACTATTTTCTCACCGCAATGAAGTCATGAATAAATCTGGTAAAAACCATGAGCTGAATTCTTGATACTGAAAATTGTGTTCATTAATCTGGGAAACCTACTTTGTCGACTCTGAATGTAAGCAAACAAATAAATCCACCGTTAGAATTCGTACTTAGAGTGGATGTGAAGAGCTCTGTAATAGTACTTGTTGGATGTACTTACTACGCCATAGCTATTCTTCTAAAGACTCTTGACTAATGCAGTTGATTACACATTTAGATTAGAGGCAAAACAAGGCTTCCTAAGTTCATGACTTGCATTTGTCATTTCAATATTGAAACCATGAATAAGAATCATGAATTCACAAAATAGGATGAAAGTTCGTTTCATGATTTTTAATTCATAAAAACAGAAACGGAATTGTTTCCATGTATTTAAATTTTGATATAAATGAGTTATAAATGAAACCTTTGTTACGATGATTTTTTTCGGATTGAGAAATAAATGTAAATAATGTTATATTGCGATTTTTCTTTCGCTAGATTTAACCATGCACACCACACCGTCGTAAGCGAAAAACAATCTGTAGTGTAATTCCTAGCTGGTTGCTTAAAACGACAAACAACCCCCTTCAAACAAAACAACATGGCAAAACTCTACACTCAAAAAAATCAACAAGTTGTTTTCACGTGAAATTTCACGTAACTTCCACCTGAACACATAACCAAATCTTCTTCAGTAAAATCAGGTAAACATTACATGCCAGTGAATTGTACGTGAAAAATCACGTAACTATTAAATGATTTTCACGTAGAATTTGAATTTACATGGAAATCACGTAGCTCTTACTCTTTATTACAGGTTTTTACAGTGGACGAAAATTACGTGCGTTTCACGTGGAAACAACGTGTTGATTTTTGCGAGTGTAAACCAAGGGTGAGTAGCTTAGAACAGTGTGCCAGCCACGATGTCTCACACATTAGACAAAAATGTTTCATAAATGCGGCACTTCGATTTGCAATCCATACCACTTGTGTGGCACACCGAGGAACACTTTTGACAGTTGAGCTTATAGAAATAAGAAACCATCAACCTTGCCAATATGCGTTGCCTGGTTGCCAGGTTCAGCAGAAAAAAACAATTTGTTCTGTCAACACATCGGCACCTTCGGCACATTACGGGAACTTCCAGAACAAGGCAACGCTTGTAGACGCACTAAAAAGAAATAGCACAGGCGAAAAGTGTGCTGAGCGATCCACCCTTTCCTCTAAACCCATCCCATCCGCAAAATAAAAAGAAACATTGAATTTTCTGTGTTATCTAATGCACATAAAAAAAAAGCTAAATTTGGCAGAAAATAATGGGAAATTTCAAGTAAATATAAGCCATACAACGCCTGAATCTAGCCTGTTGCACGAAAGATTGCAAACATTGTTGTATGGCGCATGAAAGATTGCAAACAATTTCGGTGTTTACGCGTCATGTTGGCTTGTAATTACACAAGGGGAAATCTTACGCGATTGTTAAAATTCAATATTTTTTCTGTGCGTCTACAACCACTCTTTGTTATGAAAACCATCCGATTTCACGATTGCCGCTTATTAAGTAAGAATCAAGAGTAAGAGCTCATAAAACATTAACTTAGCTGAGTTTCCGTGCTGTTGTTCGATACATCTTTTAAACATACAGAAAAGACAGTAATATCAAAATGAAAAAATGCGGCCCACTTTGATAACTGTCAACAAAAATTACCAAAAATCCTGCTCTAATGTATGACAGTTCCTCACTAAAACATTCCAATTAAACTTCGCGTAAAATTTTCCGTGCAAAATGACAACACACGTTTATGACGAAGCGCAGTCTACTTCGATCTTCATTTCAAACACTACTGTCTAGTTCTTGAATTACGTACGTCTTTCTAGTATGCAAATGAATAGGAAATTGTATACATTACTAAGATTAAAATTTGGATTTCTAACGGTAAATAAGTTCAACCGGGTCGACTCGGACAATCTCGTTAACTCAAGGAAAAGCGTGAAATAAAAATAGCAGGTGCGGTGCGTTGTTTGCGAGTTATGCTTCAAAAGCAAAAGTAATTAAAACTTAATTAGTTTCACTATCCTTAAAAAGTATTATAGTTTTTCTTGTTTGACATCACATTCTTGTAAAAATTATAAAATAACCCTCTTCTCACAGATTTAACTCACCTCTGTTGTACAGGCCGTGGACAGCAGAAACATCACAAAGCAGATTCCCAAGGTAACTAACCGCTTGCGTGGTCTTAGCCGAGGCAGTTCGTCTACCACCGAGGAAATCATGGCCTCAATCTGAACCAGCTGAAAATATATACACTATTATCGGAAATCACAATCATAACTAACAAAACCTACCATCGTACCCACGCCTAGGAAAAATAGCATCATAAAAAACAGCGATGCCCACAGCTGCGGAAAGGGTAGCATCGCGATTGCCTCCGGGTATGTTACGAACGCCAGTCCGGGTCCTCCAGTAGCCACCGTTGACACCGGTAGTCCAGTTTGATCTGTTGTAAAAATCAAATCCCGTTACTTACACTCAGCAACCGACAGACAAAGCGACAACTCACGTGACAAATAACCCAGTACCGAGAACACCACAAATCCCGCAAAAATGCTCGTTCCGCAGTTCACAATCGGAATCAGCACTGAATCAAGTTTGGTATTATTCTTGAACTGATTGTAACTGGCCATATTGACAATCCCGCCCCAACCGGGCCCCAGCGAGAAGAAGATCTGTATTGCAGCATCGGCCCACACCTTCAAGTTGGTAAGCTCACTCCACTGGGGCATAATGTAGAACCGAATTCCTTCCGCCGCTCCTGGCAGTGTAATGCCACGCACGAACAATATACCCAGGACCACAAACGGGAACGTTGCCGTAAAGTAGACCACTTTCCCCACGGACTTCACTCCGTTGATTATGCAAGCATAGATGATGATCCACGAAATGGCATTGCACGTGAACAAGGGCCAAACGATGGAACCGAGAGTTTCAATGCCATCCGAGATGTGAAGAATTTCGTTGCTGTTCGGGAGAAATGAAACAAATACTATCAACCAGTGATGATAAGCGGATCAGGATGAGTCACTACTGTACTGGAAAAATTCGTCCGCAGGGGTTCGCCACCGCTCCGCCGGATTTAACATACTGTTGTTGATTAATATCAGTGCCCTGTCTTCACCACCCAGCTCCAAACACCGAGGGGTATTCCACTCATTATTGCACTTCTCCCATGGTAATTGAGATCGCATCGACTTCACCAGGAACAACATTGGATAGGCAATGATTACATTATAATACGACGTACAGATGAAGTTGATTATCACAATTGCCGCTCCAGCTCCCTTCAGCAAGGGAGCGATCTTGAACACTGTTATGCAACCCAGGCCGGTGAACTGACCGAGGCAAACCTCGAGGAAAAACAACGGAATTCCGCACAAGAACAACATCGACAGGTATGGAACCAGAAACGCACCGCCGCCATTTCGATAGCACAGATAGGGAAATCTCCACACGTTCCCGAGTCCGATCGCGTAGCCCAGACAGGACAGGATGAATTCCGTCTTGGAAGCCCAGCTTCCACGTTCTTTCACTGGAGATGCCATACCAACCCAATGGAGGACTATCTTCGACTGACGTCGTGCGACACAGATTTGTTCGGGCTAGTGGAGCTACTAATAGAATAATTCCAATCAAGACGATACTTAAATAGAGACAATGTACGCTCTCCGATATATTTAACACTGCTGGAACATACGCAAGCATGGAACCATAGAATGCTTTTTATGCAAATAGTAGATTGGGATTATTACCTCGAGTGCGAAACTGTCCTACATAGTTGAATTATTCCATTTCACAGTCAGGAGCAGTGTGATGGCCAATCATTGGCTAGATGGGCAATTCTTAGGGATCGAAAGGGCTTGAATCTTCTGACAATACATCCCGCGTCTTTAGTCAAAAATTTTTGTATCCTTAAAACAAATACACTCTTAAAAATAATGAAAATTGCATGAGTTGAAATCGACAAAAGATCTAAATTTCATATCATGTTTCAATAAACAATTGATTTGTGGGTGTAAATAGAAGCAAAACCAATACTTATTGTTGTCACTTAAAAATATATCCAATATGATGTGAACTATGTAATTTAATGTCACATAGCTAGTGGAAAAATATGTCTTGTAATGTAAAATGATGTGCCTTAAAACATCAAATAACACCATTGTATATTCAAAAGCAAACTTTCAACCCAAATAGCACCGAAAACATTAATATATACAACAATTCGCTATGGTGATAAATACAGGGTGTTTCCACCAAAATTTATTCCACTTAAACTTGACGCATTTCCTTTCATCGTGCATTAAAAAAAATTGCACACCCCTCATTTTGAAGACGTGGGCGTGTAACATTCTGTCTCTATTTTGATTTTGAGATTAGCACTTCAGTTATCAAAATGTCGGCGAAGGAGGAGAAGCAAGGCATCCAAATTTTGCACGAGCATGGCGAAAATCCAAACTACTCTCACGCCAAGTTGACGAAATTGTTGAATGTGGCTTAATCAACTGTTACCAACGTATTAAAAGTGTACGGTGAACGTTTTTCGACAGCCAGGAAAGCTGGATTGGGAGGAAATCGAAAGCCGGAGGCCACAGCGACGACAAAAAGAGTTTAAATCCCAACCTCTCCGTCCGAGATTTTGCAAAGCAGCTGGGAGTGGCGCTTACAACTGTGGATAGAACTAAAAACGAGCTGGACTGTCGACTTACAAGAAAGTGGTGACTCCAAATCTCGACGATAAACAAAACACGTCGGCCAAAGCACGATCGCGAAAGTTGTGCACGACTATGCTGACGAAGTTTGATTCCGTGGTCAGGACGTAAAGGCAGCCTTTAAACAGCTTCCTGGACAGGAGTTTTATACGGCAACCAAACGGGGAAAGGTGGCAGATATTTTTTTCGAGCACATCAATCTGTCAAAGTTCGCCCAGAAATATCTGGTGTGGCAGGCCATCTGTACCTGTGGCTTGAAGAGCAACGTTTACATTGCGAACGGAACCGCAACCAGGAAATTTATCTGAGCGAGTGCCCACAAAAACGTCTACTGCCTTTCCTGAAGCGACACTTGTTCCATTCAATTTTGGCCGGATTTGGTGTCTACGGCATTACGGAAAAGAAGGCCACTGCTATCAACGTTCAAGTGATGCCCAAGGACAAGAACCCTCTCAACACGCCAGAGCTCCACCCAATCGAACAATATTGGGCCATCGTCAAGCGGAAACTTAAGAAGACTCAAAAAGCTGTTGTGAGCGAGAAACAGTTCAAGGCAAACTGGCGTTCTGCGGTTAATAAAGAGGAGAAGGAGACTGTACAAAATCTTATGGCAGGTGTTAAACGAAATACCCGGCAATTCGCATTCGGTAAAATGGAAGCGAAGCTGAATATTTCTCCTGTATTTTGCATTAACTGAACTTGAAAAGGACAAAAAAATTTACCTATTAATAAAAACTTTGATCGACTCACACACATTACTGTTTGCCCAAATTTTTACCGGGACACCCTTTACCATCTCTCAGAATGTCATAATAATTGTAAGTTTTGTTCTTTATCGAAAAATATTCCATCCGTTTTCTTTTATTTCGTTATTAGGGTGGCCGTTTTTGCGTTAGGATGGTCCAACAAATTGACTTTTTTCAAAAATGTATTTTTTTTTCTTCAAAAAATCATAACTTTTGAACCACTAGCCGATTTTATCAATTAAAAACGCAAATGAAAGGTTAATATAAAAACATCCCTAAAACTGCAACATTGATTATGAACACAATTAGCAATGTATGTATTTCAGTTTTTGAGATACAAATTTTCAAAAATGCTATGTTTTTAAGGTTTTCTAGTCTACTAAACGTTTTCATTACTTGAAAGAACTTGTCAACCATGCGTCCCAATTAATCAAGTTATTTTTATAAATTTACTAGCTGAACCCGGTGCGAGCGCTGCTTCGTTTGCAACAACATGAATGAAAATTTAATAGAACTGGAACGTTTGTGCTTGTTTTTTGGAAAAAAGTTTTTTTCTTGACTAAGTAGGGGTTCAAACTTCTATCAGAACATGCTTCTTCCCTAAGAAAAAGACGTTTTGTGTCTAAGTAACCTGGAAAATTCTCATGTTTGGTTCAAATTTGTGTTTCATTTGTATGGAAGCCACCCCCCCCCCCCTTTCAGAGGGGCTCAAACCACCATACAATCATTACCTTCAAAACATGCCTCAACATGCCAAGTTTAGTCCCATTTGCTTGTTTAGTTCTCGAGTTATGCAGAAATTTGTGTTTCATTTGTCTGAGAGTCCCTCCCTTCCAGAGAGAGAGAAGGGGTCTCCAACCATCATAAGAACCTTCCCCAGCCCCAAAAACTCCTGCATATAAATGTTCACGCCGATCAGTTCAGAACTTTTTGAGTCTATAAGAGTCAGTCAGACAGACAGACAAACAGAAATTCATTTTTATGTAAACAGATAGAAATCCTGCCTCCAAAAACCCCCACATGCCAAATGCGATTTCATTTGCTTGATAAGTTCGCGAGTTATGCAGAAAATTGTGATTCATTTGTTTGAGCCCCCGCCCTTCAAGAGACGGAGGAGTCTTCAACTGTCATAGAATCATTTCTTGCCTCCAAAGCTCTCAAATTATGCAAAAAAAAATGTGTTTTATTTGTATGGGAGTCCACCCTTCCAGAAAGCTTAGGGGTCACAAACCACCATAGATATATTTTTCTCCTTCAAAAACCTCCTCTTGCCAAATTTGGATACATATGCTTGATTAGTTTTAGAGTCATGCAGAGTATTGTGTTTCATTTGTATGGGAGCCCCCTTTTTAGAAAGAAGAGGGGTTTCGAGTCACCTTAGAATCATTTCTTGCCTTCAAAACCCTCCATATGCCAAATTTGGTACCATTTCCTTTATTAGTTCTCGAGTTATGCAGAACTTTTTGTTTCATTTGTATGAGACTTTCCCCCTCTCCCCCTACCAGAAAGAGGAGGGGTCTCAAACCACAGTAGATTTATTTTTTGCCTCCGAAATTCTCACATTCCAAATTTGGTTCCATTTACCTTATTCATTCTTGAGTTATGCAGAAATTTCAGTTGCATTTGCATGAGAGTCCCCTTCTAGAGATGTGAGGAGTCTCGAACCACCATAAAAACATTGTTTGCCTCCAGAAAACCCCACATGCCAAATTGGGTTCTGTTTGCTTGATTAGCTTTTGAGTCATGCAGAACTTCTTTTTCTTTTGTATAAGAGGCTCCCTTTCAAGAGGGGGGAGGGATCTCAAACCACCATAGAAATATGTTTTTCCTCTTAAAACTCCCACATGCACAAATCTATGTTGAACTACTTTCCCATTTTTTTAAGTACATAAGGTTCTTAGTAACACTTTAAAAGTGCCCCAAGGATCTTTTCACATTTGAAAAGTGATCTGGTGTTGTGCTCCAAGTTTGACGAGATACAAGAACAAAAAAGCGGATTTTGAAAAAAATAAAAAACGGCCTATTTTATAATCATAGTAAGAATACTGTTAGCCGAATGAAATGCGGAAAATGAAGCTGTCATTGATGAGTTTTAGGTTCAGATAAGATTAAAGGTAGTCCGGCGTAGTGAATTACATTCAAACCTCGTACGCCAAAGTCACGAGTTTGAATCTTACCTCCGAACCAGTTAAGAGCATACCCAAATGGTATTTGAATGACTACGACGGGAGATGAACCAGCTCAGGGATAAAAATCTCGATTATCAAGGAATTAAATAAACAAATCAGTTTATACGGAACAAAAAAAGTACTAATCCATGGAATCAACGCTTCAAATAAAATCATAACATAAGCCACCTCGTTCATATGGCTTAGTGGTATTCCAGTTTGAAAGAGGAGGTCTCGAGTTGGAGACTAGGTAGTATGTATTTATGAAAAAAAAAATTAATTTAGAAAAAACCATCCAATTTAACTCAATCTTCATTTAACAAAACAGCACTCAAACAATAAATTTGTGGCAGGATTAAAGAAGTACAAAAATGTCGAATAAAAATATCTTTTGTTTTTTTTCGGTTTTGTTGAGTTCGTTTGAGATACCTTTTAAGATGAATAGCAATCTCTACAACCTCTTGAACGATCCTTTCGTGAACTTCAAAGTTGTGTTCTTTAAAAGTTGATAAGAATGCTGCTAGAAGCTTAAACATTGAATTTGAACTAGACAGACAGACAGACAGACAGACGTATACACTCTTAAACATTATGAATTTTACATGAGACGTAATTCATGTTTGTTGAGAGTCGGGGAACGTTAAGAAAGATTTCGTGTAAAATTATGTCTGCTGACACTTACATATACGCATTTCGACGAAATATGTGTTTGATTGAATTTTTTTTTTTTCATCCGTTCCAACTCGTTTTCAAAAGGACGCTTGCATGTGTCGGTCTCAGGAGACTGAAATTTACATGTGATTTTGGTAGTGTGTACATAATGATAGATTTGATGTAACAAAAAGTTCTTTTCGACGATGTCGGCCAAGAAGACCCAACCGAATAATTGCAGAAAGCACATTTCGTCCAGAAAATTCGATTTTCATTAGAACATAAACAATTCAAAGCTCGAAAAAGAACAAATATCAACACAAATGTTAATTTAGTCTAGAAGTGCATTCCAGGACAATGCCGGAGCGTCTTCACACAGAGATCGCAGCAAGCGGTTCTTTGAAACTGACTTTTTTTTTGCTGCGGCGTTTTTGCGAAAAAGAATCAAACAATATTCCATTATTCAACCAATCATTTATTCAAAATGGAAAATTATGAAATCCCCGAGTGCTTAGCATAAGACGTTGTGAATCGATTCCCTCTTAAAGTGTTTTATGGTCGTGGTTATTTTTATTTTTAGATGGATTGTTCGTTCGTGAATTTTCTTTCCCCATTTCTTGTTTATAGACCTGAACATTAATTTTAGTTTACATTACAAAATCGATGCAAGAGTAAGCGAGGATGCTGAAACGCTACAGAAATTCGGACAGTTATCGTTTTGTAAAGCAATTATCGATTTTTTAGGGATTTTCAGTGCGTTATTCTAATAATATATCAAGTATAAAATATGCAGATATCAGAAAGCTAACATTACGGTAGCTTTCCGTATGTTATTTTACAACAGCTATGCATTCAGACAGCCAATGTACAGCAAGAAGAATTGTAAATGCAAGTATAATGCAGAATAAATGCATATTTCAATACTCATTGGTTACCTAGGACCATTAAAATTTATATTAAGCAAACATGAAAACCATTTCCATGCGTTCTACATAGCTTAGAGGATAAAGACGCTGTATAAAAACACGTCAACCACGAAGCAGCCAGTTCGAATCTCATCCTTAGATATGAAAAAAAACTGCAACAAATTAGAGTTTTCCCTTTCATAAGAAAACAGTCTAAACAGGGTCTAAACAGAAAGCAAACTTTCATCATCATCAGTACAGGAAAAAAAAAACAAAATAAGAGGCAAAACAGGAATATGAATAAAATCTTTAATTGAAAATAGGTCTTATTTTTTTTTTGCTCCGCATTTTCAATCAAGCATTAAATCATCATTCTAAAAGAACAACATTTCAACTGCTGTCATCTATCTGTCATTTGCAAACGTTACCAATTCATACTACCAATGAATGACATATTGTCGACATATACGTCTTCTTTTGGTGGGTCCAGCATTAAATTAGCCGTATAGCCGGTTTTTGGATAGCAATTATGGCGAATATAATGCTCATATGCATTATATCGCTTGTCGTTAAGACGCATATAGGGCTACTAACGTGCTTTATTTAATGCTTATTGATTACCTGAGTATTCGTTGTTCTCTGCAACGAAACTGATTAGTTCTATTTATGAAGCTACCTTCGCAATTGATGGCGCAACTATTCAGAGCACAATAAGCATTTGTTGACACAGACAGAATATTCGTGCATTGTACGAATACAATGCAAAGAGCTACGAACATTTTGTCACAAATTAAAAAGAACCGTATCTCTGGTGGTCTACTATATTGACTCGAAATGTAATTGAACAGGCATTCTTGAAATAAGTAGTTGGACTTTCAATAGACTGTTACCTTCATTCTCTAGTTCCTTGTTCAGATTAGAGAGTTATAACATGTTTTAACGGTTGTCGAATAATTTCAACAAGAAATTCATCATCAAGATAGGCTTATAACATGTTAAAACTGCTCAGTCTGGCCAGTGTTTTGGATAAAAAAAATGCTTGCTTATAGTGATAAAATCATTTTAAAAATGCAGACACGTTTTTTCCATAAAATCACTGCCGGTCAGTCGAAGATTGACTATTTACACACTCACACACAATAACGGAAATCTTGGCACAACATGATAGAAATAAATCCAACGTTCAAATTGTCAAAAGCCGGATCATTTATTCTTATTTCAAAAACCTTAAGCCACAATCGACTTCTGTGCTCCAACTGCAACTGGGGCTACGTGGTATGATCCGTGGGTTAGACCAACCTGCTTCGATACTGGAACCGAAGACAGATATCCTCCGTTGTATCCCCAACCATGAACTGGCGCACCAGCTCCATAGGTTCCCCAGGCTTGTCCCCAAGGATAAGCCGAATTAGCCACATTGGCTTGAACTACGGTTTTGTGTCCATAGAGGCCGTTGTTGTAGACGGGAGCAGCAGGAGACCATGCTGCGTTGGACCAAGAGTTGACGTATGGATGAGCATTCCAGTTGGCTGCGGGGGTGTGTGGCCAAGCGTTGTATCCTCCTTGTGCATAGATTCCGTTTGGTGGCCACACTGAGGTTTCGGTGACTGGCCACGATGGGTACGAGGCTAGCTCAGGGATGTAGGATGCTTGGGACGCAACATTAAGGGTGAAGACCATGATTGCGATGAAAGCCTAAAAATAAACAAATCAAAAAAGATGTTAGTTCAGAAAAAAGTCGGTTGAGAATTGTAATGTTACCTTCATTTTGGATGGGTGGAATTTTCAGCCTGCTTGTTAAGTGACGAGTAATTGATTGATGCCACAATCATAAATACTGCTCGTTTTTATACTTCTTCGGTACTGACTGCCTGTAGTGGAAGTTCAAATTTTACGGTTGACTGCAGTTGCAAAAGGTGAACGGAGATTGTTGCCATTTATAGTTTGCCAAATGTGTTGTTATTGTCCAAGCAAAAATAAAAATTAAATTTAGCTCTCAAGGAAATTGAACAACCTAGGATAGTATAAAAGCGTACATAGGATCTTATTGACGTATCAGTCAAACACTACCCATTCTTCTGGTTACGGAAACTCAATACAATTTATACCAACTCATAATGAAGGTAACAGTTTATGTCGATAGTAAATCTCAATCTCAATTAACTTGAATTTATTCAATTCTAAGGTCTTCATCGCAATAATTGGTTTATCTCTTGCGGTTGCATCCCAAGCATCTTACGTCCCGGAGGTTGCGTCCTACCCATCCTGGCCAGTCACCAGCACCTCCGTGTGGCCACCAAACGGAATCTATGCACAGGGAGGATACAACGCTTGGCCACACACCACCGTTGCCAACTGGAATGCTCATCCTTACGTCAACTCCTGGTCCAACGCGGCATGGTCTCCTGCTGCTTCCGTCTACAACAACGGCATATATGGACACAAAACCGTAGTTCAAGCTAATGTGGCTAATACGGCTTATCCTTGGGGACAACCATGGGGAACCTACGGTTCTGGAGCGTCAGTGCATGGTTGGGGATACAACGGAGGATATCTGTCATCGGTTCCAGTATCGAAGCAGATTGCTGTCACCCACGGATCATACCAAGTTGCCCCAGTTGCAGTTGGAGCACAGAAGTTGATTGTGGCTTAAAGCTATTTGATTTTTGAATAAAGTATCAAAATTTTGGGAACTATTTGTGTCTCAATTGATTATTGATTATATTAAGAAAACGCGCAACAAGATTCACTATGGCTGCCATCCAATGAGGTCTATACAGGTGGCGAAGAGCAGGGTGTTTGTCGGAATTAGTAACAAAAAATGGGTAAACAATACATGATTTCGGATAGTGACGTAAAACTCCAAAAACAAGCGAATGATAACAAAGCAAGTAAAGTTTTTTTCCGCATCCTTATAGTGCAAAGCCATTTTTCAGCTGAAACCTTTTAATAACTATAACAATTGCCGAATATAAACATTCCATCTTGTGATTTGCTGCTGTTGTAAATTGTTGTTTTTGGAGATCTACGTCACGCATGTTAACAAAAAACAAGCTGTGCATCATCTCACAAACACAATGACAATATTTTGCATTACACTAATACAACTTAACGAGTTCTTCTCCACCTGTATAGACCTCATTGGCTGCCATCATCTCGATATTTTGATGATACAAATCTATACAGAGCGATAATCTAAAAATTGAATTATAGGGCCTCATAACGGTTCTCACTTCACCCGTAACACCCATAATAAAATCAATGATTTTCATTTGATTTGCACTTTCGCCGTGTTTCGTTTTACAGTGAAGTGGCACCCGTACCCGAGCAGGTGACAACAACATATGAATACCTAATTTTCATCTTGATAACTGGCCTTGGTATTAAAGAGCTCAGATTAAGAGCTAAAATACCTAAACAAAATACCTAAGAATGGCGAGCAAAATATCTCTCGAATAACAAAACTTGTTATTTCGGATACCTGAAAGTTACAATTTTGGTATTGTCTAACCTCAATTTGGTACTCGCATAACATTGTGGGAACAATTTTATGGTATTATCCTCAGGTATGTTACTTCTTAATATGAGCTCTTATATACCAAGGCCAGTTATCAAGTTATTCTTATTTCGTGAAGGAAAATCTGCGAACAGACCCTTAAAGAACTCAAGGTTTGGGGTTGAAGGTACCAACCCTCTCGACCCACTAAAAACCCTCCAGTGCTTATAGCACCGGACCCAGTATTGAACCTTGCGAAACTCCTGCGGTTACTTGAACATGTCCCTGACCCACCGCAGTGTTGTATACCAGTACCCGAATCTGGAAGTAGTTGGAGAAAATCATGTACAGGTTCCCAGACACCCGGAAAGGATTTGGCAATAACCTCCAAACTGGAGCTAATGAACGCATTTATCACATCTAGGGTGGCGAGAGATTGCAACTTCTGTCGTCTTGGTGACGGACATGGTGGTATCCACCGTTGACTTCCCTTCACGGAAGCCAAACGGATTCTTGAACAGGTCGTCTGTAACCACCGTGTTCTTTGACAACTTGTTGAGGATTAACCTCTCCAGCACTTTACCCGTCGTATCCAAAAAGCATATCGGATGGTATGCCGGTGGATCCTCTTGTGGCTTCCCTTTCTTCAGCAGCAATACCAGCGTCTGGTATTTCCAGGCGTCCAGAAAGACGCCCTCGTCCAGACATCTTTGCATCACCACCCTGAAATGTTTGGGAGCCAGCAGAATAGCCGTCTTGATGGCCAAGTTCGGTATGCCGTCTGGCCCTGGCGCTTTGCTCCCCTCTAGCGTCTTTCCTATCACAAGTTCATCATTCGTAACTGTCGCCTAGTCCCGTTCCTCCGAGGTGCCATTATCATCGCCCACATGATTGCGGATGTTCGGCGTTACCGCCCGGCCTTCCACCGCCATGACAGCGTTGTGGTCTGGGATACTGGAAAGCTGGTCTTTCAGAATTCAGTTCCTGAAATCGTAATGAAATTATGTATTATTACCATGAACTCCACACACACACTTGTATTTCACACAGCAGACACAAAACCGGAAACATTACCTACGAACACCGAATAGAGTTAGTCGAATCACTGGTCGACAGAGCTTTTTAGACCCCTCCATGCCAGTTTCCGTTAGCTTGGGTCCCAAACCACCGAATATCGTATTACAAATACAAATCGTCATCCAAAATTGAAATTTTGATAGATTTTGAGAACTACTTAAATAACTGTCTTAGCTTAAATGTAAATGCTCCAAAAGTTTTTTTTTTAATTTCTTAGGCATTGACAAACAACTTTTCAGAAGAAATGAAGTCTTTCCGACAACACCAGAAAAAAATATTTAACGGTCATATGCAGCATATTTTAACAAAAAAAACAGCAAAGTACAGTAAACTCCCCGACATTCGCGGATTAGCTTGATGGGGGTCTCAAATGATAAATCGGGATTGACCTTTGCTGTTTCATCAGAAAATATCTCATGTTCCGTCGTTTATAGGAAGTTACTTCCTTCAGCAAAGTTGTTCAGTAGACCAAGGCATTTAGAATGGTAAACTTAAAAGTTCCGAATTATCTCACTACGCGGCGCTAGTGTGCATGTAAACTTGCTTTACAACCTGAATCTTCAGATCCTTGAAATACAGGAAGTTGGCGCTTCGACAAAGATATATGGCTGAGTGAGGCCTTTCAGATGGTGTTAACATACCTGTGAACTTTGTGTATTACCTGTATTTCGAGATCTAGATCGTGTATTTACTGTTTTCAGGAAAGTTAGTCGTAAAACTATGAGCTTCCAGATGTTCGGCACAACAGTTCAGAATTACCTCACCCCATGGCGCTAGTGTGTTTGTAAACTTACTGTATATTGTGAATCTTGAGATTATTGAAATATTGCAAGATGGCATCTTCAAACAGATATTCGAGGGTTCAGAGCTTTTCGAATGGTGTACACATAAGATCAGAACTAGTTTTCATGGGAACTTTTTGTAATATCTGTATTTTGATTTCCAGACCATGTATGAGTTTATTGTCTTCAGGAAATTTATTCGAGTAAATCTTCTAGAGTAGAGTCTTCTAGACGGTCGACTTCATAGTTCAAAATAATTTCACTGCGTGGCATTGGTCTGTCTGTGAACTATGTAATGAATGTTTATCACTAATGCAAGAATGAGGCTGGTTACCCCAATATGAGTATTTTTGGTATGTTCTTCTAACAACGTCGGGTTAGTCCTTCAGAAAAGTTCTTCACAAAACTTCGGGTAAGCCTTTCAGAGAACTTCGTAGGAGTTCTGCAGGGAACTTCTTTAAAGTTCCTCCAAGAACTTTAGGGAAGATCTGCAGAAAACTTCAGAGAAATTCTTTAGAGAACTTCAAGGAAGTTTTGAAGAAAACTTCAGGAAATTTTTTCAGACAACTTCTGGGAAGTTCAAGGCAGTTTTGCAAAGAACTTCAGGGATATTCTTTAAAGAACTTCAGATAAATTCTGCAGAGAACTTCAGGAATGATTTTCAGAGAACTTCAGGGAAGTTATTCAGAGAATTTAACAAAAGTTCTTAAGTGAACTTCAAGGGAGTTTTTCAGAGAACCTCAAGGCAGTTCAGCAGATAACATCAGGAATGCTTTCAGAGAAATCCAGGGAAGTTCATCAGAAAACTTCACTGAAGTTCATCGCCAAACCTCGGGTAAGCTCTTCAAAGAACTTCATGGAAGAAAGTTCAAGAAAGTTCTTCAGAGACCTTCAGGGTAGTTCAGCAGAGAACTTCAGGGAAGTCTTCAAAGAACTCCAGGAGAGTTCTTCATAGAAGTTCATGGAAATTCTTCAGAGAACATCAGGGGAGTTCTTCAGAGAACTTAATGGCAGTTTTTCTTAGAATTTCAGGGAAGTTCCTCAGAGAACTTCAGGAACGTTCTTCAGGGAAATTCAGGGAATTTCTTTAGAAAACTTTAAAGAAATACTTCAGAAAACTGTGGAAAAGTCCTTCAGAGAACTTAATGGAAGTTCTTCAGACAACTTCAACTAAGTTCTTCAGAGAACTTCAAGGAAGTTCTTCAGAGAACTCCAAGGAAGTCTTTCAGAGAACTTCAGGAAAGTTCTTCAAAGAACTTCATGGATTTTTTTCCGAGAACTTCAGGGAAGTTTTTCAGAGGACTTCAGAGAAGTTCTGCATAGAATTTCAGGAATGTTTTTCAGAGAACTTCAGAGAAAATCTTCAGAAAACTTCGAGTAAGTTCTTCAAAGAACTTCTGGGAAGTTTCTTAGAGAACTGAAGGGAAATTCTGCAGAAAACTTCAGGGATGTTCTGCAGAAAACTTTTGGAAATTTCAGCAGAGAACTTCAGGGAAGTATCACGTCTCGAAGAATGGGAGCTTCTCGATGTTGACATTAAAATTACTACACAATTGAAGCGGCATGAGTCCTATTCAGATTTTTTTACGTTGGATGGACTTTACTTTTGTTTGACGAAATAGGCCTTAAACACGAACCGAAAGAGTGCCCACTATTCATTCATAGCTCGTCCATAAATTTAAAAGCTGTTCTGATACATAATGAAATTGAGCATCCTACTTTTCCAGTAACAGATTCCAAATTACTGAAGAAAAATTATGATTGTACTAAACTGTTAGTCGATTATTTTATTTTTTCATGATTTGGTCAAATCTATGAAGAGCAAATTGGTGCTGCAAAGAATCGAGACAAACATAAATGATTACATTCAACTGGTTTAAATGTTTGATTTATCCTCGTATATCAATATCAAATTACATACTAACCTGAAGTTATCTGCAGAACTTCCCTGAAGTTCTTTGAAAAACTTCCCTGAAGTTCTCTGCAAAACTTCCCTTGAGCTCTCTACAGAACTTCTTTGAAGTTCTCTGCACAACTTCCCTGAAGCTTTCTGCAGAACTTTCCTGATGTTCTCTGCAGAATTTCCCTAAAGAACCTGCTTGAAGTTCTCTGCAGAACTGCCATGAAGTTCTTTTAAAAATTTCCCTGAAGTTCTCTTAAAAATTTCCCTGAAGTTCTCTGAAAAAGATCCCTGGAGTTTTCTGAAGAACTTCCCTACAGTTCTCTAATGAACCTCCCTGAAGTTCTCTAAAAAACTTCCCTGACAATCTCTGCAGATCTTCTTTGAAGTTCTCTGAAGAACTTCGATGAAGTTCTCTGAAGAAGTTCCATGATGAACTTACCCGAAAGTTCTTCAATAAAGTCCTCTGCAAAACTTCGCTGAAGTTCTCTAAAGAACTTCCATGAAGTTCTCTGAAAGATTTTCCTTCAGTTCTCTGAAGATCTTCCTTGAAGTTCTTCCTTGAAGTTCTCTGAAAAGTTTCACTAAGTTCTCTGAAAAATTTCTGTGAAGTTCTCAGAAGAATTTCCCTGATCATCTCTGCAGAACTTTCATGAAGTTCTTTGAAGGACTTACGAGAAGTTTTGTGAAGAACTTCTCTGATGGACTAACCTGAAGATGTTCTTTTTTTAAGATGCCATCTTTAATCTTCTTCTTCTTTCTGGCTTCATCGCTCTTCAAATGAGCTTTTACTTGCTTCTCAACTAAGTGTTCTAATTGCAGTTCCACAGTTATTAATTGAGAGCTTTCTATGTTCCATGCACAAATTTGTATATTGCGTGGCAGCGTCCAACTCAAAAAATTCCTAGTCCGGTTGGGAATCGAATCCGCCGCCACCGGCTTGGTAGACCGTGCGCTTACCGACTACGCTATCTAAGACCCCTATGCCCCATCTTGCTGTATGTGGGTAATATCGAGATCCAGATTATACAGTAAGTTCACATGCACTCTAGCGCCACGGAGTGAGATAATCCTGAACTGTTGAGTCGAGCGTCTGGAAGTTTATAATTTTACAACTAATTTTCCTGAAAACAGTAAATTTAAACACGATCTAGATCTCAAAATACAGGTAATACACAAAGTTCACATGTACGCTAGTATCGCGTAGCGGACGAATTCTGAACTAATGTTAACACCATCTGAAAGGCCTTCATCCACCAAACATCTTTGTCGAAGACGCCCACTAGCTATATTTCAAGGATTTCGAGATTCAGGGTGTAAAGTACGTTTACGTGCACAATAGCGCCGCGTAGTGAGATAACTCTGAAGTTTTAAGTTTATCATCCTAAAGGCCTTGATCTATTGAACAACTTTGCTCAAGGAAGTAACTTCCTATATATGAAAGATCACGAGATATTTTCTGATGAAACAACAAATGTTTGTGCCCATATATCATTTGAGACCAGGAGACAAGGGAATCCGCGAATGTGCGGGGTTTACTGTACTATGCTGTTTTTTTTGCTAAAATATGCTGCCTTTCAACGGTTATAACTTTTTCTGGTGAAGTCGGATCGATACACTTTCTGCTGCAAAGTTGTGTGTTAAAGTCTGAAGAATTTGCTTTTGGAACATTTACATTTAAGATGAGGCAGTTATTTGAGTGATTTTCAAAATATATCAATATTTCAATTTTTGATGCCAATTTGTGAAGAAAAATGCAAATCTCATGCCGTCAAAAATAGATGTTCGGTGGTTTTGAGAACCAAGCTAACGGAAACTGGCATGAAGCTCTGGGTCTTAAAGTCTCTGCCGATCATGAGACCAACGCCGACTTTGAGACCAACATCGAAGCGAATTTAAAGCAATTGCCGGGACAGGAATATTTCTCGGATAAGAAGAAATTTTGCTGTAGATGACTGTTACCAATGGGAAGAAACTGTAGAAATACGCTTCAAAGTTCCTGATTTGGCAGGCTATAGGCATTGGTGGCAAACGGAGTGAACCTTTCGTGATTGACAAAACTGAGTACTTCTAAAAACCGGGTATTCCATACAGAAGTGCTATGCGTCTAATTCTATGAATTTTGTACAAAAAGTCATGAACCCACCAAGCTGTCATGATGACCATCCGATCGAAATTTATTGGGTCTTGATGAAGCGTGAACCTCGGAAAACAAAAGGGTAAGCGAAAGACGAAAAGGAAATGGTGGGAAATTGTAAAAAAAAACTGAGGAAAATGTGCCGAAAACATTTAAGGCTTCATTTGGATAGTCATTGCCGATTTATCAATCAATCTAAAGTGTCGCAATAATTATCAACTCACCCTTTATCGTAGTTCATATTTTTTTGTGATTTTTTTCTTTCCTCATATTTTCTCTATTTGTTTATCTCCGCTTTTCCATTCTCCCTTCTCCCTAGTATTCTTCTTCTCTCCTACTAAGGATCGTGGCCCATTACTCAGGACCAAGTTCCGGGAGGAGAGGATAGTTAATCTATAACTGACCAAAATCATCCGAAACTCATCATGCAATTCATCATGATGTTGTAGGTACCCCAAGGGCCCCTTTTGGACCTAATCCAATGTTCATCGGTGATAAAACTAAGAACTCAAAACTGCTCAGTTCTAGATATGCTATAAGACTAGCAATTGACTTAACATTATATTTAGAGAGTAAGGTCGGGTCATACCATGTGGTCGGTTATTTCAAGTTTTATTAAAATGCAAAACATTCAAAAAGCTTACAAAAAAGGTGTGTTTCTAAAATAATAACTGCTGTTTGAGTCTTCAATGAAGTTTGTTATTTTTTTAATCTACATAAATAATTTGATGAAACAATTTTAACTAGAAAATACCAATTGATCTATGAGAACAGAAAACAAACAAATTATTCCAAACGACAACAATGGACTACAGATTTAAATTATTTATCATTTTCACTAATTCGGGATTCTCCAACATCGTTCCATGAGTTCCCTCCACCATCCGAAGCGTAATTAGTCCCGTCGTATAGTTGGACAGACCGTAGTCGTCTTCAATGTCCGCGAAAGGCGCTTCAGTCGGTCGAACCAGCGTAATCGGTAGATCCAGAGGCTGATCCTCGTCCAGGTTCAACAGTGCTGCCATCTTGATTCGCTTGCACAGCGCTTTCGTCATCTTTCTTGTATAATCAGCTGAGTATGCACTTTGCTCGATTCCCAGTTCGATGAGTTTTTCAATCTGGCCTTCGAACGATGGAACTTCGAGAATAGAGGCTACTTTCTCACCGGGTTGTTCAGGAAATACCAGAGTAATCGATACGATCACTACCAGCTTTTGAATCTCCTCATCAGTGGGATTGCCGTGCAGTTGCTTCTGCGACCAAAGTTTCAGGTACTTTGGAGCTCCATCCAATAGGAGAAGTTTACCACGTATTCCTCTCGTCTGCAGGCATCTGACTATCTCGATTCCCACCAGCGATCCAAAGGAATATGCTACGATCGAAAATTCGTTGAAGTCCTTCAGTAGAACCGCGCAAAGTTCTACCATTATGCGCTCAACAATTGCTGGAACGCTATCGCACTCCAGAGTTCCGAATAACTGAAGGATGTAAACTGGAGCATGCACTTGTTCCGCAATTGTTTTCCAAATATCCCCGGCCACACCTTCAACTCCCGGAATCAATAGAATGGGACGACCTTTATCACTGGCAGATGGCAAACGCAAGAGAGTCGTTTCACAAGTTTCCTCGTTGCCGAGATTCCTCAGCAGCATCTGCATTCCACTAACCAATCCTTCACCTTCATTGTCGTTTGCTAATTTCTCAGCATGCGTAATTTCTTCAACCATCTTCAGTAACTTCGCAAACGACAACGTCCTCAACTCTTGCGGGGACAGAACCATGTCGAAATCTCGCTCCAAGACCTGCTTGATTTCAACCGCCATCAACGAATCCATCCCTATGTCGGCAAGAGTACTTTCCATCGACACCGACTTCAAATCCCTAATGCTCATGATATTCATCACAGCCTCGATGATGTTCTTCGATCCACTTCCCAATCGCTTCTCCGCAACGACCATACTGGCCACCAGCGGGTCCTCGCAGGTCATCAAATAGTCCATCACCTGCAGACATGAAGAAATTCTTTGCTGAAGTGTTCCACCGATTTCCATATCAACTTTATCCTCAGCCATATCTGCCACCAATCCGACCTCTCCAATGGCTCCCCACTGGATTGCTTTTCCCGGCAGGCCATCCGCACATCTTCGCTCGATGATTCGCTCCATTACGGAATTGGCCATACCGTAATTGCTCTGACCTGCATTTCCTCGACCACACGAGACGCTTGAGAACACTACAAAGTGGGTCAGCTGAGGACACAGCTGTCGACTGACTATGTCTAAATTTTCGGTGGCCTTCGCTTTCGGTGCCATACATTCCACGAACTTTTCCTCGGTCTGATTCTCCAAGATGGCGTCACGCAGCTGCACTGCCAGGTTGTAAATGGCGGCCACCGTTCCGAATCGAGAAGCTTCCTTCAACAACATACGGCACCCGTCCATCGTGGTGATATTCGCCGTACAGATATGGGTGTGCACGGCATAGTTTTTCCAAACTCTGGAAATGAAATGTGGTTAGTCAATGTGCTGGGAACTGATGGAACTACGCTTACTTGATTCGATATTGTTGATACGGTTTGGTGATTCCTCGGCTGGAGCTGAATATCAGCTTCTTGCAGCCTCGGAGTACCAACCAGTCAGCCAATTCTAACCCGAAGCCTCCCAAGCCTCCGACGATGACGTACACCCGATCTGGATTGCAATAGACCTTCGGGAAGTAGGATATGGGCAACGTTTCGACGTCAGTTTCGTGTTCACGAAGCTTGATCACAATTTTTCCGGTATGTTTTCCACTTGCCATGAAGCGCATAGCCTTTGGCAAGTCGCAGGCATCAAACACGGATGATTTCAATGGCTTGACCATTCCTGCTTGTATTGCGTTACGAATGCCTTCATTCAAGTTCTGAAATAGAATACAGGTTCAACATATACAAGCATGTTTCCGGAATTTCTATACCAACCTTCTTCATTTCCGGAGAATCTCTCATGGCCAAATCCAGCATAACGCTCGAGAAAGTGATTCCCCTATTGAATAATTCCATGGACAACTGAGAATCTCTAGCCATGTCGTACTTTCCGATTTCCAAAAAGTGGCCACCCTTCGCTAGACACCGGACCGAAGCTTGTAGTTTTTCTTCGGCCAACGAGTTCAACACATAATCCACACCTCGTCCGTTGGTTCTCAGTTTGATCATCTGTTCAAACGACAAATCTCTCGAATTGCCAATATTCTCCGGCTTCAGCGCGGGGAATTCGTTCAACAGAAACTTGACCTTCTCCTTCGTGCCAACTGTGGTAAACACCTCCAAACCGTATGCGAAGGCCATGTTGATCGCAGCCAGCCCAACTCCTCCACTGCCAGCGTGGATCAAAACTGACTGCCCCTTTCGGACATGAGCGTAAATAGTGAATGCCATCAATACCGTACCGTACACAATTGGAACCGTAGATGCTTCCTCTAAGCTCCAACTATCCGGGATGTCCCAAACTAGATGGGGTCGGCATTCACAACCGTTGCCAATGCTCCAAAGGACAAAACTCCCATCATGCGTCTGCCATCATCCGTCATTCCGGCATACTCATAGCCAAGTTCACATTCCTCTTCCAACCGATTGAAGGAGCTCACATCGGAAGACAATCTACCCGAAGCGACCATGATATCTCGGAAATTCAAAGTGCAGTACGACACGTTTATCTTGTGCGGAACTTCATCCCATTCATTGTACGGTCCGGTGAACCACGTCATTGACGATAGGTCTCCTTCGTGATGCTATTGGCGTAGCAATGATTGGACACTGGTCCAGTTATGGCCAGCTTAGGTAGCAGTGTGTGACGATAACTGCCCTCAAACGCCATCCCGCAGTACGTTGATCGCTAAGCCCAAGTCCAACTGATTCTTGTACAGCGGATTGTTCAAAGCGAATTCTGGAGCCTTGGGGTCATCGATAAGCATGCATCTGATGGTTTGCATTTTTGGCTCCTTGCGAATGCAATTTACCAGACCGATGACTCCCGACGAAGAATCGTTCTGGGAGTACAAAACCGTTGACCGAAGCTTTATAACTGCTTGAGGTCCGCCAACCAGCTCATATCAGTTGAATCCACCCGAATGGCGGCTGATACGTCGTTGTGGCCTTGCTCCTCCGTTGCAAACATATGAAGGATTCTTCCTCTACTTGGAACGAAGCCACCAAATTGAAATCCTGGGTTTGCAAAATGATCAATCGCGCAGCCAACTTTTTCACGAACTATTATGAATCCTGTTTCCTCAAGGCTTCCATCAGCTTCTTTGAGAAACTCTGCATTGTTCATTTTGCTGTCCAGTACTAGGATCAACTGGTTGGATTGCTCAGACAAGCGTTCCTGTTTCACCGTGACGTTGTCCAGTTCGACGTCCCCGTCAGTCAAAAGCGTCAGGTTCGATTGGACCAAAGGAAGATCTGCAATGGCTTCCAAATAGCTGCAGAATCGGTTGAAGATTCTCATCGTATATTTCCGTCACGTTGACAGTCAAAGTAGGCACGTTCTCCAAAGCTAGCTGAACAATCATCCGGATGGCTTCCAGTGAGGAAACCTGCTTTCCGGCGTGATATGGAACGAATTGGTAGGTTTCCAAAACTGGGATTCCTGGAGGGTTTCGACGTCCGATGCTACTGGCTCGAAGGTTGCAAATAGAAATCGCCCCACACACTGAAGTGTTCGTTTCAACGCAACTCCTCATGGTGAAAAACTCGCAACCATCACCACTTTTCTCTACCATTGACATGTGAGCTCTTGGTGAGATGGAAAGCTTCTCAATCGCTGTCGGAACCATCAAAAGCCGGCTATCAGCCGCGATGATCCCCACTTGAAGCAGGCAATCCAGAAATGCCACCCAATTATCCTTCCATTGAATCCTAGCCATTGTCCCGTCCGATCTGGACTCCCGAACCGATTTGAACAGCCCCGAGTAGTAGTATCCTCTTAGACGTAACTCCTTGTAGAAGTCCTTCGTTGGAAGCACCACCACGGGACTCGTTTGCTCCTTCAAACCATTACTGATCCTGTTCCTTCAATGGCCTTACGTATCCCGTCACAACGACTGAGTCTCCTTCCAAGATCTGAAAATAAACTATTCTTCATAAGCATTGAATTTGGCACAGATCACTGAGTGTAGATACCTCGAAAACCCAGTCACTCCCTGAATTGAAACCGTGAATTGAATGGTTTGGCCTTTGGTCATAGTTGTAGCGCGCAGGAACCGTATGTCTTCGAATTCCACCCCAAAGTCCTCGAAATCCGTATGCGCAAGATAAGCCACGTGTTCCCAAACGAGTTTCAGATATCCCGTAGCCGGGAACAGCACTCGTCCGTCGATGTTGTGTCCTTCTATGTACTTGAAGTCCTGGTTGTTCAGGGCAATGTTGATGGTTGTCACTTTGCACTTGTTGGTTTGCTCCCAGCTGTATTTGACGACGGAAGCATCTTCACGGTGATCCCAGCGAATCAATGGCGAAATCATCGGCGTTCCGCGCGATACGGGGAAGTGAACCTTGGGATATAGCTTCGGAATGTCCAGGTTCTGCGAAGCCAGATGCAAGCTGCAATGAAGGACGGAATAAGAAGGGAAACGGGTTTATGGATTTCATGGCGACTCACTGGCCAATTTTACTCAGTAGATGGCTAACGGAATCGGCTGCTTCCGGACCTGATGGAAGGTAGCTTGAGTTGCGATGCAGCATGCGAAGAATGTTCTTGCAGGACGACGAACTGCCGAACTCTATGACGTGTGTATGCCGGGGAATCTTCTCGATCAGATTAACGATGGATGCTGCTTCGTGCAGAATGGGCGAATGGAAAATTGAAGAAGTTTGTCCGGTTATCCACTTGTTGGTTGGAGCACCGGCGTTTGATAAAATGGTGTTCACAGTTTGGTGAAGTATGTTAGGTAACGAAGTATGTTCAGAGCGCAAATTAATGAAAGACAAGGGTTCTGTAGAGAAGCCAGATGAAGTCAGCTGTTGCACTTGTTCGCTTACATGCTTATCTGAGCCAGTTATGATACAAAGTAGCAGCGCCATCCATGAGAATGTTCTTCAGGGAAGTTGATCTAACTTGAAGTTCATTCGAACGAAAACGGAATGGTCGCAAACTGCTTGACAGTCCGAATACACCAGTCCATGCCAGAAAGCTAGTTTGAGGGCCTGCTCGAGATTCAAACTTCGATCGACGTAGGCACAGGTGAATTGTCCCACAGAATGGCCTCCGTACAGATCAAATTTGACTCCAATCGAGCTCAGCAACTCGACGGTAGACAACTGAAGAACCGCCGATCCAACCATGTTGTACAGGATGCTCTTACTTCCCGAAAACTTTTTGTTGAGATCAAACTTCAATGATTGAAGGACACTATTGCATTTAATGAGAAATTTTTCCACCACTGAAAACCTCTTCAGTTCACTCAGCTCGTGCCTCCAGTTCAGGTTAACTCCTCCGAAAATAGCAACTACCGGAAGTGGCTCAATTTTTACCCGCTCGATTCGGGATTCTCCCAAAATTGCTGATTTTTCTCCACCCTTCCGGAAGACTCCAAATCCTCGGTAACGATGTCCTGGAATACTTTGCTTCTGAACATTGCTCAAAAGTGCAATAAACTCAGCATCCAACGGACGCTGGGCGATATCTTGAAACATGCAGTCAATGGATTCCCGTGTTCTGCCCGACCACACGACCAACCGAGGAAGATTATCATCCGGAACTCCATGATTCTTCTTCTCCTTCAAATTGCGACAAAGCAAAGCGTGGGCATTAGCTCCACCAAATCCGAACGAATTGATACCAACCAGCGGTCCTGCTAGAGGTATTGCATCCGTCACCACCTTCAATCGACCTTCAACCAACGAAGGAATATCTGGTCTGCACTCGGTGAAGTTGATGTTCGGGGGGATCGAGTCATTTTCCATCGCAATAATGCACTTTGCTATCGAGCAAACTCCCGCCGAACCTTCCGTATGACCTATACTAGATTTCACCGAGCCCACGGACAACGGTTTATCCCGTCCAGTGCAGTACACCTTGTCCAAAGCGTCGCATTCTTCAGGATCTCCCACCAACAGTTCCGGTGCTGTGAGCTTCGACATAATCCACCTCCGTAGGACTGATCTCCACTTCCTTGTAGAACTCATGCAGCAGCTGCTGTTGAACTGACCCCGACGGGTAGGTTATTCCCTCGGTCTTGAAGCCATCGCAATTTGTTTTGGAGTGGACGACATGAGCATAGATGCGCTTTGCATCCTTCGCTTTCTGTAGAAACACCGCACAGACTGCTTCCGCTCGAGCATATCCCGTAGCATCCTTATCGAATGGCCGGCAGAAGCCATCCTTTGCCAACACACCCAACAATGCAAACTGATACGTGATGAAAGGGTGCAGCGTTAGATTGGCACCTGTCACAATCGCCGCATCACAATCTCCATTCATCATACTCCGATAAGCGACATCGAAGGCATACATCGAACTGCTGCAGGCCGTATCAATCACGAAGCTTGGCCCTTTCAAATCCAGCGTGTACGAAACTCTGTTCGCAATGAGTGACTTGCTGAAACTGCAAACAACATCATTTACTACACTGAATACACTCAAATCGAAATCGAAATCTTACGCGTGTAAGCCCATCCCCTTCTCGGCGCGCCCCAGTGAATTGTAGTACATCTGAGCACCGGCTTCCGAAAAGCATACACCACAGAAAACGCCCGTCCGCGAACCACGCAAACTCTCCGGATTCACACCCGCATCCAAAACCGCCTCGAACACGTGCTCCAGCGTCATCCACTGCTGCGGATCCATCGTGTCCCGTTGCCGTCGGTTGTATCCGAAAAACTCCCGATCGAACTTCTCCAAATTGTTGATCTTTCCCAGTCGCCTCGGAATGGCCTGCATCGCATGGCCAAAGCGCGTTTCCTTATCATCCACCAAATCCCGCTTCTCGTACAAATTACGGGCAAAATCGCGCATATTGTCCGACTGCGGAAACCGTCCGGCTATGCCCGATATGATCACACTCTCCCCGGTTCCGACGGACACAATTTCACGCGACGGCATTTTCGACGGGCTCTAAATAACGCTTCGTAGCACACTGCTGGAGAAATCAACTAAGCTTGCACTATTCTGCATCGCTCAATTTATAGTGATCGATGTCGACTGGCCTGTGACCCAGAATGACCCGATAAGCGGAATTTGAAATTTTAATATAGGCAATTTGGTGCGATTAGAAGTTATTTTACACTTGCGTTCCTTCTGCATATCTGCGAAATCGATTTCTTGACGCTTTAATCTAAGTATGTCATGACTATGCTCGGCTCACTCATAGAATTTTGAGTTTGTTTGAGGGGTTTGATGCAACAAGTTCAACGATGGAAAGTAAACCGATTTACGAATTTCGGGTGGTCATTAGGGAAGCGTGTGTATGCCAGCTGGGCTCATGTTGAATGTATTCATCAATTATCCATACAAGTTTATTCCAACTGCAATGGAAGCGAAAAAGCACCATTGCTGTTCGATTTATTCTGTGTGAATTAATTTGTGGATCACATGACGGAAATTAGGTTACACATGAGATGTACGTTTCCAGTAAATGTTGATAAATCTTTAATTTTTAGCAAAATTAGTAACTTATTCTTAAGGTGAAACTGGACGGAGTCCTTTCTCAATATAAACTGTAGGTTATGTTAATTATCACTTCGCGTTTTTGAGACCAAAAATCACAAGCAAAACAAAACAAGCAACGCTCAAATTGCTAACCAATGGATGCTCCAGTGGAGCAAACGATTCTTGAAAATTTCACGCCAGAAGTGAAAAATGAGGTATGAGGTAGAAAACTTTGAAGTGATAGGGACTTGACGGGCGGAAATCACTTTGATGTACTTCCACATATACAGTCACCCCAGTATTAGCCACTCGTTGATTTAGTTTGATTTAAGACTAAATTAAGTAGAAGAGAGTAATCAAACATAATTCATTATGTTATGTCCAGTCATTAAAATTACACTTGATGGCTATAAGTTATGATTTATGTTTTCTATACTGAGCACTATGGTGCGAATGGTCAAATCTATCGTTTGGTTTGGGTCGTCCTTTTATGTTAATAATAAAAAATCAAACGTTTTGTTCCCATCCCCGTATCGTTTTATAACAGTTTTTCTAACTTTTCTTAGGGTGGAACTTAATAAAAAAATTTGTATTTCAATTTGAGTTTGAAAACTTTGTTAGGATGACTTTTAAGGCCTAAAATGAGGCACATTTTTATAATATAAAATAGTTGCTAGTTATTGCATAAAAGAATTATAGAGGCTTAAGTGTAAAAAAAATAAGATTTTTCAATATATTTTACTCCTTTGTTTGCGAATATTTGCAAACACAGAATATGTGAACTGAAAGTACAAACTTCCTACTCCAAAATCTATGCAAAATCGTTTGCTCCCATTTGTCCCCTTTAGGAGAAAAATCCATTTTATATTTATAGGAGAAAAATCCATTATAAAATTGCTAGTTTTGCATTTTTTCTGCATACCCGAGACAAAAATTCTCATAGATTTACAATTATACACTAATGGATTATATTATACAATTAACCATACATTAGAATCTATAGTGATTGATGGTATTATTCACAACGATTAAATAACGAAAGGAGTTATTGTATGTCCAAAGAATCTAAAGTAGATTGAGATATCGACATCCTTGTTATGTATCCTAAATAATGAAAAAAAAAATCCGAACAAATTTGTTGAATTACTATTAGTTGTATTGTTTCACTTTTTTCAATTGTTGAAAATCCTCGTATATGGAGTGAAGAATAGATCTTTTGTAATACAATATGCATTTTCCAATTATCTGATTCATGAACAATAAGATTCATGGTCGGGAATTGATTCCAATGTTTCTTTATATCATTGTATTGCAATTGCATGGTTATTTTTATTCGGGTCAGTTTCGACCAAGAGCATCAACAACTATCTTCAAAGATTGCAACAACGTGACTTTTTTATGTCAAGGTTTCTATTTTTATATTACCCCTATCCATTTATTTATTAACATTTATATCACAGACATAACACATTGAACGTTTTGCACTAAAAATCATCGTCACTAATACACCTGCGCCATCTGTTGAGCACACTTAGCACACAAAGCTGAGTAAATGTCTATAGTGTGAAACGACTATTTGCGCCACCTGTGGCGAAACTAAGAAACTAAGAAACATTTGAATTGATCGTTCAATGCGTGATCGATTAAAAAACTGCAAGTGTTATGTCTGTTTACCCGTGTTTATATATTTACAATTTGAATTTACATTTTGAATGACATCTAGCGTATTTTTTGGGATCTTGCTCCCACAAACAAAATAGCACCAGAAACAGATACAGTGAGTTATTACATTCCCGTCGGTAGTGGATATAGATGTTAGCAACCTAGCATTTCCAGAAAATTTACGTTTGAAGTCATTGTTTACAATTGTTACTTTCGATCATTTTCGAGTTATAGAGTTTTGTCACGAAATTTGACCATTCGAACCATAGTGCTGGCGCCTTGTAACCGTCGTTTAGTGGGCAGGTTTTGAACTTAAATATCTCAGTCATTTCTCAAAAAATCTTTAATTTTTTGCACGAACCGATCAGTAATATTTCTACACATCAACATTTCGAGTTGATATTGAGCCACATACTATTGATAAAATCGTAGATTTTAAGCTTTGTCTTAAGAAGTACATTAACTCCTTCAGGCCTAAGGGGTCATATAGTATAAGGCTGTATAAAATCAGAGACTAAATAAAAGTCTAAACTGTCTGTGTTCACTGTCTGTGTACACAGACATAAATTCTTAAATCTGAAAAACACAAAAAAAAACATATGAGTTTAAGCCTTAATTGACGACCTAGAACATCCTGAGTATGAAGATTTATGGAAGTAAAATGAATGTCTTATTAATATTGTTAAACGTTGTTTTAGAATATGATATATATATATATATATATATATATATATATATATATATATATATATATATATATATATATATATATATAATATATATATATATATATATATATATATGCATATGAATTATGAAATTCTCGTTGATAAACGTTAAACAATTTTGTATATTTCTGGGATTTTCTAGGTTTTTTAATGTACTTGAGTTTAGAACTTCATATGTACAGTTTTAACAGAAGATGTTTGGACTAAATAACGTTATCATATGTATTCAAACATATATACTGAATGTTTTGGAAGATCAACAGTAATTATTTTATAACTTTATAATATATGTATATAATTTATATTTTATTTTATAAGTTCTGAATTAAAGGATCCTTCATATTACCTAGAGGATCACAGGTAAGCTGACCTGTCCTGGAGTTTAGAACTTGAAATCTACGGTAATAAGAGTAGTTTTTTGAGTTATTCAAATTAACGTCACGTATGCAAGCATATTCAGTGCATATTTTCGAACGTCAAAATATACGAGAAGATTATCTTGGGATGGTCTAGGTCATCCAAACTGGATGGATGCAACTCCGTCCCATTCGATGGATTTATTACTAAAAGCAGTCTTTGTACGAGTTTTTTCATCTTATTCTATGACTTAAGACATTGCCAGCTGTATTCGCTTTACTTAACACAAAATTTCACAAAACAAACTAAAGTAAAACTGTTTTGAAACACATAAGTGATTTTCATATATGATTTACTAGCCTTTCAATAATGAAAACATTATAAATCACTATACAACGACTTAGTTCCTTCGGTTTGTGTTTAGATGAGCCACCTGAATATAAACAACCGCAAAAACATGCATTTCCACTTGAAATTTACCAATAACAACCTTTTTACTACGTTATTGATACAACAGGCCATAGTTGAGAACATACAAAAATATATGTCCCCAACATTGGGTCTCTGATTTTCTCGAAAAGTAATTGTAGTTTTCGCTATACAAACAGTTAGTTTGTGACTATTGTCTGTACATCCATCTACTACATTACTTGCTTTATCGATTCAATTAAGCCAAATTTAGATCACTTGAAGATCGTGTAGATCATCTATTCAGCTTAACCAGTGAAATCATGATGCCACAAAAGTTAAAGAAATCGAAAATTAAGCGGAAGTGAAAAACTATAAGTTGATTAATATAGTCTCAATTGCTTTGGATTACATCGGTCATCTTAATAGCAACATTATTTTGTTAATTATTGCTAAATTAATGGCTAACATTACATCCCCTTACCCTATGTTTTAATCTAAATTTCTCTTCGTTGATTGGACTGATCTACTCTGATTTTCAGCTTTCATCAGGACAAGATATTAATGCATTTTAATTTTGCAGTAACAATCCAGGTCAGACATATTAGGTTAATTCAAATATTATATTCTATTACGTACATTACATACATACACACATTCAAAAACAAAGGATAAGGGGGGAGTACAGGGTGCCAGACGAAATGTAGGCTGGATGAGGGATTCGTGATTATCTAGCCCAAATCATGGATAACAATTATGCTTTCCTTCCTTCGTCAGATCAAGATCAGCGAAGGTCTATTTAGCTTCCGGCAGTCTACAATGAGTTTTCTAACCCTATTTTTAACAAACCACCAGACGGAAATCCTCATGTTTAATGTTCATTTCCTGGAAAACAGCATGCGCACAGCAAAATCTAGCCAAAGAAAAACTCGCAATATAACATTATTTCTGTTGATTTCTAAATCCGAAAAAAAAAATCATCGTAACAAACATTGTCCTCAGTCATCTTTCTGGAATTCTGGAAGCATTTTCCCACTTTTTAGCGAAATTTTTCTCATTATTTGCCTCTCTTAGCGATTTTCCAAGGTTTCACTTCACAATGGCCCAATATCTTTCAAATGGACGAAGTTCGGAGGATTACATGTGTGTTCTCCGGAGGTGTGTTTGGAAGATTACAGTCCTTTGATAAAATGTGGACGTTGCTTCCTGCAAACCACTCTAAATTTAAAAAAAATCCTACCATCGTCGAGATTAGAACCTGGCGTTGACGTGAAAAGCTGTGATCGGACCTGGTGGACGTTCTTACTACACTATTGGAAGGCTTGAATAGATCTTGATTTATGAAGATGATTACACAACTTTAGATTAGACGCAACACCATTTTTCCAAAGTTCATGACCCGCATCGGTCATTTTATTCCTGAAACCATGAATAAGAGACATGAATTCATAAAATAAGATAAGAGCTAATTTCATGATTTTTTATTCATATAAACAGAAACAGATTTCTTTCCGTGTAGAAAATATCTGCCACCTATCTTCTTCCGGTTGACGTATACAACCTTCAGTCAGGAAGCAATTCTAAATTTTCCTTGACGTAGATTTTGTCATTCATTTCCACTCAGTCGAACTTCGTCAGCATCGCCGTCTATAGTTTCCAGTATGATGTTTTATTTATCGTCGCGATTTTGAGCCATTACTTTCATCCAACACGTTTTTAAACTCGATGCACAGTTGTAGACGCCACTCCCAGGTTTCGTGTGGCATCGCGAACGGACAGGTCGGCCTGGCAACGTGTGGCTTTCGGTTCTCATTTTCGCCACAATCCAGGCTTCTTTACTGTTGACTAACTTTCTCAGAACACCTTTGTTTCGTTGGTGACAGTTGATGTGGCTGTTTTCCACGATATCTCGAACTAAACGTGAAGAATGTGTCGATTTTCACGATGTTTGAGGTAATAATGACACATCAAAATGTTGTTATTCTTGCTTTAACGCCATTTTAATAAATTAACAGCAAATTTCAAAATAAAAACAAGAGCCTTCACACTTCTACAAAACGAAGGATGTGCGTCAACTCGAGGTCGACCCAATTTCGATCGTAATAACATTTACGGCTTGGGAAAGCATAAGGGTGTGAAAATAAGATTTAAACTGTATGTATCTGTATGTAACTGAAATGTATCGAAAAAATGAAATATTTTCGGTGATAACAAATCCAAATTGCATTGTTTGACCGGGTTTTTCTTGTAACTGTCTGATCTACCATTGTTTAGGATATACAACGTGTATCAAGTTTCATTTGATGAAAAATTAAGCAATTCAAATAATCCACGAAATTGCTCGGAACCCACCGTAATCACGTTAATTCGTCGTTTATTTTTCCATCGGAAGACATTTCCACCTGATCCATTCTGCGCCATGACATTCTGCGATTCATTCTTGATTGTCAACAGGTAACGATTAGTAATTTACCAGTGGCCGGTTAGTCATTTTATAATGGCCACAGTCACGTGTTGACCCGGCTAGACCCGACAAATTAATTCAGAATTGGGAATTCAAGTGGAGGTACTTCACTTCGAGTTCGATTGGTGCAGCCGTAAATGAGAAGTAAACCTTTTGCATACATTAGGTTGGATGTTGATAACAAAATGGACTGGATGTGACGCACATCTTATGCATACAGAAGCGTGCATACTCGTAAATGGATTGGATGTTACCTGCAAGATCAATTACAACCACGGTACAAGCTCCCAAAGTTCATGTTTGTATGTTTTTTTTTCTATCAGGTCTTTCACAAAAATATATTTAAGAAATAGTACGGCATTATTGGGATTTCCGGCAAGCAAACAAATCACGGCATAGATTCAGGAATTTCCTTGAGTCAAATACACCCAGTTAAAAAATCGTCGAATGCAGTCTATTTTCTTCGTGTTCATTTAAAACCATAAGGCAAAAACCAAAGCTGTATTTTAAAACAGTTGAATTAAAATGAGATCCTTTTAATTAACTTTTCTTGATTTTTTTCTTTTCAAATGAACCAATTGAAATATTCAGTGAATATATGAAAGTTCACTTATCATATGGATCATGACTATTAACTCATTTCAATAATTTCTAGAGATTTCAAAGTACTAACTCAATATTAAGGTGAAATTGGATCGTTTCATGACTGCTTGTTCATCGATTTTAAGAAAAGCAATGCCAAGTTGTCAAAACTCGCCAGCGTGCAGATATTTACAACAAGTTTCGATATTTTTAGAGGTATCACAAAGTATGATATCTTTAACCAACAAGTACAAGGTTTTCAAGATATTACTAAAACATGGTTTATTCAAATTCAGAAAAAGATAATCAATTTCAGCGCCAACATTCCAACAGCCAACCTGCTTTTGTAAACAATGGCTTTCGCAGTCATTTTCTCTTGAACATAAGGTCACAAATACAAATTAAGCACTCTTTAAGGAAGAGGAGCTCTATCTCTATCCGCTGATACATTCAATTTGAAGGAATTGTATTCAACTTCCGATAAATTAGCAGACAAAGTATTTGTTTACAAAAGCAGATTCGCTCTAATCAAATGTTGACGCTGATTTGGTATAAATAACTTTTTTTAGAGGAACTATTAACACGAAGTTATTGGTATTACTTTGCGTTATTATTTTTGAAATTAACTTATACAAAACTTTCTTTTCTTTTCATCTTTTCCATTCAGCACTTTTCTTTTCTATTCTATGTAAACCTCTTGATTTCTTCCTAAATTTATAACGTTACTCACACCTACACACTGTATCGATTCGAATGGCTACAACAATTATATCTATGGCAGGTAAGCAACCTATTTGTCATCCATTTGTCGCAAGCATCCCGGCAATTCTTACAGCGAATGTAAGACGAATGAAACCTTCGTGCAATCGATAAAATTGTTAGAATTATTCAACTCTCTGGTCTGGTCGACATCAGCTTTGACATCCCCTTCTCATTGATTGCTAACCACAAGAGAATCTTCTTCGGGAACTTCGTGTACTTTACGTCGCTGCTCGCCTCCTTCCTGGTCTCCTGCCAGTTATTGCCAGTTATCATCGACAGGTCGTCGATGATCAAAACCACATTGCGCTTCACAGAGAAGACATCACAGTCAGTCGCTGCTTTTGGGTGGCGGCTTAACTTCCGACACAGCTGGCCTTTACTTCCGCTTACTCATGACGTTGTCAATATTGGCCAAATACTTTTTGACCGTCTAAATGGTCATACCGAAACCTCTCGGTCTCAGGGAACGTCCATTAATTACGCGTCACGCAAAAAATGACATTTTATAACCCCCCCCTTGTCACGTTTTTTGTATGAACCTTCAATTTTTTGTATGGATCGTCACGTTTTCTCAAACCCCCCTCCCCCTTACTGCGTGACGTAACTAATGGACCTTCCCCTAGGCGCGAAAGGATTTCACCGCCTGCCTTCCGTCTTCCCGCTTCAGCGCTTGCCGCACCTTCTGTTCACGCAAAACCATCGGAAGGTCGGAACTTGCCTCGTGCTTGATGCCTCTCACCTTTCTCCAGGAGCACCAGAATATTGTAAATGGCCGCTCGGCTGTATCCGAATGAGACAAAGGTGCAGCACCATGACGAACTTCTTTGCTCTGCAGGTGGAGCCAGCGGTAATTACAAACCATCGAACGTAAACTGCCGTGAGCGAACTGATAGAGCTGGGTATTTATTTTTGCTGTGTTTAGCCTCACTCAAGCACTGAAGAAAATCTTCATGAGTACCCCCACATCGCCAGAACCATTCTTGTGCCATTGGCGATATTGGGAGCGCGCTGCTCCCTTTTTTCCAGTCAAGGTGGCGGATCCGTTCCTGCCTTGACCTACCCCGCATGGGGATTTGAGGCAAAGAGATGTGCTGTGTGTGTGTGTGTGTGTGTGTGTGTGTGTGTGTGCGTGTGTGTGTGTGTGTGTGTGTGTGTGTGTGTGTGTGTGTGTGTGTGTGTGTGTGTGTGTGTGTGTGTGTGTGTGTGTGTTTGCTTCGAGATACTTTGCCCTGGCAAAAGCCCTACGCTCTATTTCAAACTACTTCCATTCAATCTCACAGCCTACCTATGCTTTCTCTTCACATCTTTGGTTCTTAGCAAGAAATTGCGGTCCACTACTGGGATCCCACGATGATGGGAAGATATTTCCAGAAAAAAAACATTTTCTCTTTTTATTTAGGGGCTATTCATAAACCACGTAGACTTTTCTGTGGGGGAGGAGGGAGGTTTGATCAAGAATCTACGCTCCATACAAAATTTCAAAAAAAATGTGTGGAGAAAAGTCTCGAGGGGAGAGGGGGGGGTGCCCTGAGATTTTCAAAGATGAGTTCTACGTGGTTTATGTACAGGCCACTTATGTACAAAATTCCCGATACTTTTTTATCATAAGTGTATCTGATGAGCAGAGAGAGCATCGAATTTTAATGAGAAAATTCGGTTTAATTCGAAATGCAGCCACTTGATGGTGTGTGAGCAATTTATTTTAAATTTCAACCACAGAGCAAATAAGGTTTTGAACTTCTGCATCTTTAGATAAATACGTGCTACAGTGCTGTAAAAAGTCATTCCAAGCAATGGATTAAACTAACTTGTTTCAAAAAACAAGGTATGCGTTAAAATTGTAATACTTGACTAATTCTAGCAATTTGCCGAACAGTACAGATCCTTAGCTATGTAATATCGAAAGTGTTGAATTCACTGCCATGTTCAGATAAT
>JASCZW010002880.1:0-20809 GCA_034211315.2 Aedes japonicus | reverse complement strand
AATCGAAGATCGAAGATGGAAGAAATCACAAACCAAATATAACAAAATGTCTTGTGGATTGGATCAAGTGCTGGCATAAGTATCTTGCAGTCTCTGGGGAGTACTTTGTGTTGAACGGGCAATGACTACCTCTATACATAACAACATTGTTTCTTACCCAACGCACCTACCTAGTGCGCAACATACCTTGTTCTTTCTTTTTTTCTGACGTTTGGATTACTCGATACAAAAACTTCAATGCTTCGTGTTAGTACGTCTATTTTGCGTTCAATGAAGTCTAACTTGTTTATCTTTATTTCGCGTGTGAGATTCCTCCGTCGTCAATCCGAAATTACCCGTGGGCCATACCGCTGTTGTACCTGGACTTTGTCGTCAAGTTATGGGCCCAGTGACCACGGCCACGGAACAGTTTTTGTGACGGAAAGATTCGGCCGGGAAGAGCTGGATATTGCGTTGTTTTTTTCTCCTTTCATCTCGTCGCGGGTGCGTGTTGTTTTGCTCGCGGAGGACTGGACGCTCGGTACAGTATTCTAAAAAGTAGCGCGTGAAGAAGGGGTGATTCAAAAATGACGTCCACTCTTTAGGGGGGGGAGGGGGGTATCAAATTTGTGACAATATGTGACAGGGGGGGGGGAGGGGGGTTATAAAAATGTGACATCCAAAAATGTTGCATTTGGTAATTTAAATTTATCAGCGTTAATACGAAAACAAAGGAGTCGAAAAGTTTGAGTGTACGGTAAATGAAATACACATTTTACTTAGTTGTGTGAGTGCAAACAATTATTTACTGTTGTCATACATGTTCTGAAACTTCGTCGACGTTTGATTTTGTTGAAAATCCTATTGTGTTCATTTTTGGTTGTGTTGAATTTTGATTTGATTCAAACGCTGGTCGATGCATTCAAACGCTTTGTCGTTCATACCCGCTGCGTAATTAAGTAATAAGCCAACCGTGGTGTGTGATTACTGGCGAGATATAAAAAACGAATCCTATTGTGAAGAACTTTTCAAATCGAAAATCAGCATCATGAAAACGGAAGCTTCGAAACCGAAAGATACACTGAAGGTTTTTTTAAGCCAGCCCAAGTAACCACGAGGCTGTAATAGCGTGCTTATATAGTATATAGTATATAGTGCATATGTATTACGTCTAGTGCATCATTGAAGTTGGATTAAAGCTGAAAAGGGCCCCACTAAGATCGAACTAATGCTAAATATTTTGTAATGCCATAAGACATTCCTAAAGTAGCATGATTGCATTGGTAATGCCTCACTACATTATTAAGCTTGATGCGATGCCGCATTACCGATGTTGATTTTAGGTTGAATAAGTGCAATAATATAATGCTTGTGGTTACTTGGGAGTAGACCTTCTGTTGCGAATGGAGGGATTGTTAAAAAAATTCCAAAAAATACCACCGGATGAAGGAACTCCATCCTTTCAGTTCTTCACAAGCTCCTCCGGATTCGGACAAAAAAGTTCCCGCTTATTTTGCATGTCGCTTAATAGGATGCAATTTCCAAAGAATATTAGTAATTCCGAGATTTCCAGCCTGCTGATTAGAAAGCGAAATGACATGTTTCGGGTATACAGAAAAGGCGCTGGAAAGCGCTAAATATGACCCTAGAGAAGAAGAAATCAAATCAGCAACGTCAAAGACAAGCAGATTGAACCGAAAGAAGATTCTTGAGGCAGAATTTGAAACAAACGCTCATCTTACCAAGCGTCTCAAGATGCGGCCTGATAAAGGACGACCTCCAATAGAGAGTAACCATGCATTTAGACTGTTCCAGAAGGTATAAGCACACTGTCAAAATAACATACAAGTCATGTTTATTTTTAGTTTTAATAATTTTATTTGTATTTTATATGATATTTTACTCTCGTTTCATCAAAATATTTAATCAAGACTCTAACTTTTCCTCGAACATGACCCATTAGCTTCTGCACAGTGGTACTTCCCACCATTTTGACCACTTTTGGCCAATCTTTTTCAATTTGTGGATGTCGTCCGCTGGTTCTATGAATTTTCGAAGCTTTGCTTTGGTTAAAGCCAAAAAGTCTCAATTGGCCCTGCCTCCGGGCAGTTCGGCGGATTCATGTCTTTCGGCACGAAACATACATTTTGACTTTTGTACCATTCTAAAGTGTCCTTTGCGTAATGACATGACGCCAAATCAGGCCAAAACACTGCTTGACCTTCGTGCTGCCTGATTATCGGCAATAATCGCTTCTGGAGACATTCCTTAACGTATTTCTGAGTGTTCATCGTCTCCGTTGTGATGTACGGACTAGATGTTTTACCACACTAGCATATTGCCTGCCAAACCATAACCTAGCGACAACAGCATTGTTAAAAATAAATACGTACGCGAACAAACTTTTCAGTTAGCATATTCTATTTTTAAAGTAACAAAAATATCATAAATCTTGAAATCTTGATTTTATAGAATATGGGAAAGTGCTTTAGGATGGGCGAGAGTTCGGTCAGAAAGAACCTGCTTGAAGTAGCTTATAATTAAGGAATCGAAGTGCTTGAAATTTTCTTGACAATAAAAAGTATGATCTAGATTAAGTGTTGCACACAATTTCAACGTTGAGAGAAACGGTCGGGAACTTTGAATAAAGCACCATCCTTTGCGAAAAAAAATCAATCAATTTATTATCAACAAGAAATTTTGATTCCAGCCCTGTATGGAAATTTCAAATTAGGGTATTCTCTCATTTTTGAGGTATGAATATATTTATGAATTTTTTTACAATTTCGCTAACTGTGATTTAAAAACCTAATTCGAGAACTGATCGCCTAAGGAAAACATTCTTGTGGTGGAAAGTGCTTTAAATTATCTCAGCAAGCTGAAAAATTATGCAATGGCAAATTTTTTACACAAAAGTTTCTAGGGCTCAGGAAAATCAAAAAATATCATCGTCTATACCAAAATTGCCCACAAAATTGAAATATTGATTTCTTGACACCCCATGTCAAGGTAGGATCATTTCTTGATCTCCCTGTATGAGAATTTCAGTCGTATTTCCCAGACTGTTCAAGGTAAATCTCAGAAATTCCTCGATAAACTTCCAAAACAAAAAACCACCGCTTTCAAATTGTATGGTTCTAAAAATCAAATTTTGCAATCAAAAATAATTATTTCTGTTGGAATATTCATGATTCCATTTCTTTATCACTTTCTGTTCGTATGTTTTTTCGGACTTATGAGTAATTTCAAGCTTTTTCAGAACTTTTTTCTACAAGTCATTATGTTTTGCGCAGCTTCTCTACAAGAAAAATTATGTATATTTTCATATAATTTTCCATATCGCGACAATGGATAAACATCCAATATCGATATATCAAAATTTTTAATCGCAAAAAAGTTGGTTTGAATTTTTTTCGCCATACAAACAGTGTTATTCTGGTTATTCTGAAAAAAATTCCTGAACCGTGAAATAATGTTGTGTAAAATATCTTTCCAGACCTTTTTTTTAATGATTAAAAATTTCAAGCACTTTTTACAACTCAATTTTTGTTTAACAAAGTTTGCACTGCAAACTTAAATTTTAGAGTGTGGTTCATGAGTTATGAATTTTTAAAGTAAGTATTATTGAAAAAACTAAAAATGTTATAAAGTCAACTAAAACTCCCCATTTCTTGAATTTTATCCATTGTAATCTAGTTAGTTCGATGGTTGTAAAGGTGTTAATGTAAACCACTCATACCGATGTGATCTAGAGAGAAAGCTACGAATCAGCATATTTTAATAAAGCTTTGTTTTTGATCTTCAAAAACCAACGCACTTTTAATATTTATCAAGAGTAATAAAAATATACAATGCAATTATTAATTGTATTGGCATTTCTGAATCAGAATCAGTCAAGTTTTTTTTCTACTTTTCAACTAAGATTATTTTAAATTCAAAACTGACATGTTTCTTGAATTAGTGCAGTTTAAAAAATAAATATTTAAAAAACTACGTTTTTTGCAGAAGAAAACATGTCATACGATAAGTTTTGTCCATCTGTTACAAATATCTCGATTTATCTCTGCCAGTTATTTCCATCAAAACACACTTCACCTATCCGTGGACAGAAGAACTTTACACATGTAATTATGTAAATGATTCAATTTGAACTAATATACACGTTATTATTGAAATCGACAAAACCAATATGCATATATTCTTTTTTCTGAAGTGTGACATCCAACAGGGGGGGTATCATATTTGTGACAAAGTGTGACAGAGGGGAGGGTTTAAAAACTTGAAATTTGATGGACGTCATTTTTGAATCACCCCGAAGGACAGAGTGACTGTTGAGCAAGAGGGAAGAAAAAGATTTGTTCGTTGCCGTTGTGCTCCCTGCTCGAAGAATTGAAACATTTGAACATTGAAACGACCGAACGACTAAAGCGACAGTGATTTTGCTACTTGATGATAGCCAGTTATCGCTGATCAAGAGTTGTACTCCCGCTCGAGATGTTTACAATGCCTTGAAGAGCTATCACCAAAAGACGACACGTTCCGTCCGCGTGTCGTTGCTTAAGCGGCTCTGCTCTACAAACCTCGCGGAGAACGACTATGTGGAGTACCTCTGGCCGTATTTAATGATCTTTTTGATCGGCTGGATGGAGCTGGAATGAACCTAGACAAGGACACCAAGGTCTGCATGCTACTACGGAGCCTTCCTCCTTCATATGATGGTCTGATGACAGCACTGGACAGCAGATCCGACGACGACATTTCCCTTGACGTCGTGAAGGCAAAGCTGGTCCACGAATTCAATCGGCATCGCGAGCGCAAGGGCGTAACAGTGAAGGTGGAGAAGGCGATGCTATCCGCAGAGGGTAGGTCAACCAACGAAACTCGTACCTGCCACTAATGCAAGAAGCCTGGCACCTTAAGCGAAACTGCCGCAAGCTCATGGCGGTTCAGCGGAAGGACAGTGGTTCATCGTCGAAGGTGGAAGTAAACCGAAATGCGAAGGCTAAATCTGCTCAGAACGACGAGAGGGGCGTTGCGTTTACAATGGCGGACGAGAATCACAGCAGCTGGGTGATCGACAGTGGGGCGAGTGCCTACATGACCAACGACAAGGCTTTCTTCCAGTCGTTGAAACATTTTGCTGGTGGTTATATCACGCTGGCGGATGGTGAGCGCACACCAATTCAAGGCGAAGGATCTGGCCTTGTATATGGCATCGACGGAGCGGGCAAGGTGCAGAGAATCGACGTCAACGAGGTAAAATTCGTAGCAAGTCTCTCCAAAAACTTCGTTTCAGTGAGCAGGCTTTCCCAAAAAGGCTTTAGGGTGAGTTTCGATTCTGATGGATGCTATATTGTTGATGCTACTGTTACCGTTGTTGCGACGGGTGGTCGCCACGGCGGACTTTATTACCTGCGAGTTGCAGAGGCGACGATGGATGCAGCTGAAGGGCACCATAAAGCGAATTGCCAGCATCAGCGGCATAGACGGCTCGGACGTTGCGACTGGGCTGCCGCTGAAACAATAGTAAAGGAGAGTCTTGCCACGGGTATTAAAGTGAGTGACTGTGGGTTGCGATTGGTGTGTGAGTGCTTTATGGAGAGTAAATCGGCCAGGCTTCCGTTTCCTCCGGTGATTGGCCGGAAAGCGTGTCGTGTGCTAGACATTGTTCACACGGACGTTTGTTGGCCGATGGATTGTATCACCCCCAGCGGTAATAGGTACGCGATGACAATTACGGACGATTACAGTCGCTGCACAGTAACATATATTCTTCGCCACAAGTCAGAAGCTGCCGACAATGTTAAGGAATACCTCAGATGGGTCGAGAGCCTGTTTGGGCGTAAACCGTGCGTAGTGCGTTCAGATGGAGGGGGAGAGTTTGTAAATAAAAACTGCGGGACTTTTACAGAGCCAAAGGGATCCGAGCACAGTTCACTACCGCATATTCGCCTCAACAAAACGAGATAGCTGAGCGCAAGAATAGGTCGCTTGGTGAAATGGCTACGTGTATGCTAGTTGATGCAGACTTAGTGAAACGGCTCTGGGGTGAGGCTATCCTCACAAAAATCTACCTTCAGAACAGGCTTTCCTAACGATCCACCCAGAGAACGCCCCATGAACTTTGGTGGGGAAAGAAACCGGATCTCGGTCATCTTAGTGTTTTCGGCAGTCAAGCATTTGTACACATACCGGATACAAAGAGAAAGAAGATCGACAGCAAGGCTATGAAACTTACCTTTATCGGCTATGCAATCCAGCAGAAAGGGTATCGATTCGTGGATTTGGAGACAGACTTAATCACCGTTAGCCGCGATGCCCGGTTCATTGAACTGGGAAACGGTACGTCGTCCGTGAACAAATTCCGGTTGAAGCAACGAAGAATCCCGAAGAAGACATTGGGCGGATTCACTGGAAGAAGGATGGAGAAGAAGAAGTCTACAAAAAAGCTAGTGATACAGAGATGCCTGGCAACAACAGTGACGTTGAAGACGTAGGCGAAGACGTTGAAGACGGTGGCGGCGAACCGCAACGTGTTCGTTAGTCACTTGGACATAAAGACAGCGTATTTATATGGTCATCTCGAAGAAAATGTCCACATGCGGCAACCGCCCGGTTTCGAGGTTGCAGACAAGGAGCAACATGTATGTCAACTTCAACGTAGTATCTACGGTTTACGACAATCAGGTCGGTGCTGGAACAGGCGTTTGGATGAAGCATTGGTAAAACGTGGATTTAGAGCTGCAGTATCGGATCCCTGCTTGTACGTGAAGGATGATGAACACACTAAAGTATTCTTGATGGTATATGTAGACGACCTTCTCGTTGCTTCGGCGGACGAGAACGAAGTGATCAAGATATGCAGCGGGTACTCCGCTATCTCAAGGCAACGAAGAGTTATGAGCTGCAGCTGGGCGGAAACAAAGAGCAGAGCCTCAGAGGGTATTCCGACGCGGACTGGGCAGGGGACGTCGCTAGCAGAAGTTCGAATAAGTTCGAATAATGGAATAGTCTTTCAGTACGGAGGTGGTGACATTACATGGGCTAGTCGGCGCCAATCAAGTTTCGCGCTTTCTTCAATGGAGGCTGAGTACCTGGCCTTCAGCGAGGCGAGCCAGGAAACACTCTGGCTTAGGCAGCTACTGCGTGACTTGGGTGAAACACAACGTCAACCCACCCTTTGCTCGAAGACAACCAGGGGTGCTTGTCCTTCGTGCGCTCGGAGAGGAAAAGTCGACGCAGCAAGCACATCGATACTCGAGAGCGGTCTGTGCAGGAGTTAGTGTGAAGCAGGAGATACGACTGGAATACTGTCCTACCGATCGTATGTTGGCAGACATTATGACGAAGCCGCTTGGACCACTGGAAACATCTTTAGTTCTCAGTACTGCTGGGTTTAATGGAGAACAAGTGAAGAGCTATCTTTAGGGGAGTGTTGAACGGGCAATGACTACCTCTATACATAACAACATTGTTCTCACCCTACGCACCTACCTAGTGCGCAACATACCTTGTTCTTTCTTTTTTCTGACGTTTGGATTACTCGATACAAAAACTTCAATGCGTGTAGTACGTCTATTTTACGTTCAATATAGTCTAACTTGTTTATCTTTATTTCACGTGTGAGATTCCTCCGTCGTCGATCCGAAATTACCCGTGGGCCATTCCGCTGTTGTACCTGGACTTTGCCGTCACTTTGAAGGGGAAAATAACGATTTTGTTGTATAATCTTTTATTTTTAATTTCCTGAATTAATTCCGGGAACTTTCTGATCGAGGTAGTATAAACAATATCGCCCATCGTACACATCGCAAAAATCGGTCGACTACGATGGGCTGGGCATGTCGTAAGAATTTCGGACGACAGCCCTGTGAAAATGGTTCTCGAAAACGAACCGACAGGTACAAGGAGAAGAGGCGCGCAACAAACAAGGTGAATCGATCAAGTAGAAGGCAACCTACGGACACTCCACAGACAGCGAGGCTGGCGAGATACAGCCATGGACCGATTACAAGGGAAACATTTCTTATTTCTTTATTATTGTGGCTTTCAGCCTCCTGGGCTGGTTCGCCTCAAGGGAAACAACTTCTGTGTACAGCAAAGGTCACGCCGGCCTTAGTCTGATTGGTAAGGTAAGTAAGTATGAACAATGTCGTCAAGGGTTACTAAAAGTTTAAAAGATCAATAATACACTTCCACATTCGAGAACCAAGTGTCACTTTTGGACCACCTAGTTCAAAGATGCTAAGAATATTTCGGATACAGTTTAGAGAAACAAAGCAAATATCGTTATTTATTCCCCGTCATATATAGCTATGTTGTTGACTTTAGCTCAGTATTGCACATGTCGTACCTTGATTTTCTCATGTAGTAAGAAACAAATGTGAATTATGTGCGATTGTGACATGAGATGAGGAAGCGAATTTTATCTAAAATTTCTTGTCTCTACTTTTGATCATGAGTGGCCGCGCAGGGCTCTGATTTGGATTCTAATCTTTAGACAAATGAACTTACAACATGACTTTGATCTCCGAATCAGTGTGCATTATCTTTTACTGTGCCGTACCACTTGGAGGTGTGTTTCAGTGCCATAACAATTCAATTCATAACTAATAAACGGTAGTTATCAGTGATGACTTTGCATTCCGCACCATATGTCATGATAGCTTTATGATAGGTCAACAACGAAACACGAGATAAAAAAATCAGAGTCATTCGCCATACAGCACGGCTATTAGTCCAGCAGACCCTCCCGGTCAAATCGTTCCAGCAGTACGCATATAGACTTTCGGTATCTCTCGCCGTTGTACTGAAGAAGACGCAACTCTTCCGCCTTGTGCTCGTCTACCAAGGCATCGAAGCTAATGTCCACATCCGTTTTGTTGTCCATCATTACTATCGGTAGTATAGATACTGCAGCTACAAAGCCTATGGAACATTTTACAGTTAATTTTACAATCCAATCTCAAAGTTTATACAATCTACCAAAATAACTCATTCTTTTGATTTCGTTCCTAACATCCGTCAGTGTCGGTACCTTGGAATGATTGGCTGCGTTTAACGTTTTCTTCAGAGTTACATGATATTCGCATATCAGTTCGTCCATCATATTTTCTCTTACTTCAAATGTAGGACAATTAACTAGCGAGTAGTTCAGATCCACTCCGGGGCTCGTGTAAGAACTTAATTGGTAATCCACAAACATTACGTCCTTCGGATTATCGTTTGCATCATACTGAAACAGTATGTTATTGATCCACAAATCACCATGATTGATAACTTTATAGCCATCTGAAAATTTCTGATTCAGGCAAGATTGAACGCGCTGCTTATAGTCGGGGATCATTTTCTTCAGTTTAGCTACAATACTGGGATTGAAATCTGTCCAATACTTTTCGGCACATTCTATTAGCGCTTTCAAGCCACTAGCAAAAATATCCAGCACTGTGTTGTCTTCCAGGGCTATATGTGGATTCATGAAGCCAAATTCCAACTGCTCGGCTAGCTCCTTGGCCTTCGAAGTACTGCTCTGAGCCATAATCATCGATGCTGCATGAAATTTGGCAATCTTCCGCATTATCAAGCAGCAATGATCGTGATCGAGCCCTCCCTGAGTTCGATCAGCCATGGTGAAACCAAGAGCATTCAAGTCCTGAAAGATGATCAACCTTACTGGATCGGTGGTGGCGTAGAACATTCTGGAATGGAGAGAAGAGTGGATTATTTGGTATTATATAGATCCTCTGAACGTTCTATGAATGAACGGTAATATTAGTAATCGAAAAAATGCGATTCCAAATTGAAACCTGTTGCATTCAGTGAAAAATCATTAATCAACAATTGTGGGGTTTATGTATATTTATCATCCGTTCATCTGAGCTAGTTTAATAGGTTTCATGTTCAAACAATTTAGAATCATAGTTATTAAGCGCAAGATCAAATGCCGTCATTTTCATACCTGGCCGCAAAGATCTCTCCATTCACCAATTTGGACAATGCCGGAGCCACGGTCAGAACCATGTAAACCTCCTTCTCGTACGCATTTAGCATTCCAATTACGGGTCCTCTGAATCCGGTGTTGGGCATACATTTCACTATTAGTGAAACATCCTGTTGATCCTGGCCCCTGTTGAATCGAACCCAAACCCTGAACACGTCGCTTAGATAGTTATCGCCAGCAGTGGTAGCATTCCTAACTATGAACTGATCAATATTCACATCGGCACGTTTCGGATATTCAAGTCCGCACTCTAGGGCCTCGCGGATAAGTGATTCGTTCAAGTAGGCTGGCACAAGGGTATTGGGTTTGCTGGTTGCCATGTTGCTGGTTGGAATTCGACTAAGGCGAATCATTTGAAACACATTACGATTTGCTTTCGTAATGCCCGAAAACGAAAACCAGGAACGTTCATCATGGTGCACCATAATTACCATTGGCTGACAGCACAATAAGATTCTAAAGTTAGTGCTGGTGATTAGTAGTTGTTTGTTTCTATTGCTGTAAATGACATGTTTAGATTAATTATGGTCATTTGTATCTCGTTTCGACCATTTATTCATAATGATCAAACAAGTTTAAACTGAGATCAGGAACAGCTGACTGACGATCACAGTATTCATGATAAATCCCGAAAGCATTAGTACTACGTCATAACGAAGCTTTGTTAGTATATTATCTTAAAGCTTACATCTGATATCACTGAGTATACAGAAAAAGAGACTATAAAAATTACTTTTTGTATGAACGTGAGCGCTCAGAGTTGAATAAATTTGTAAAGGGTGTATTCGACAAAAATGTCACACACATATTTACTCACCAAACTTAAACCGATTATCGGATTTTCTTCAAATTTTCATTGAATGAAAAACTACTAAAGATTGGACTCTGAAAAAATGCGACACTTTGTTTTGGGTGTAACTTTTTATCGATTCGTTAAAATTGTTGAAATTTTGAGTAATACTAGTTATGTTTATGTGTGTAAAATTTTATCGTGATCTGTCCAGTAGTTTTCAAGATGCATTCGAAACAAACGAGCTACACCAGCAAATCTTGGGCGCGATGATCGATAATCCTGATCAGTCGCACAGATGGATCGGCAAACGGCTTGGGATCCACCCTTCCACCGTGTCCCGCGTTTTGAAGATGTTCCAGGAGACGAAGACCTTCGAGCGGCGGGCTGGAAGCGGCCGAAAACCGAAAACGGAATACCCAGAGAAGGTGCGGAAAATAAGGCAGTACTTTAAGAATAACCCGAACCTTTCCACCCGAGACGTGGCCAAAAAGGTCAATTCGTCGAAGTGGTTCGTCCAGCAGACCATGAAGCGGGCTGGGCTACGTGTTTTTAAGGTCAGGAAGGCGCCAAACCGGACTGACAAGCAAAACACGATGGCTAAATTGCGTTCGCGGAAGCTGTACCGTGAGCGGCTGGTCAAGCCAGGCTGTCTCGTCATGGACGACGAGACATATATCAAGGCGGACACCAAACAAATCCCCGGCCTTGAGTTTTTTGTCGGTACGTCTCGCTTGTTCCGGAAGAGAAAGATGGACAAATTCACGAAGAAGTACCTGATGTGGCAGGCGATCTGCGAGTGCGGACGGTACGGCAAGCCGTTTGTTACAACCAGCACCATTAACGGGCAGATTTATCGAGAGGAATGCTTGCAGAAGCGCTTGCTGCCCTTCCTCCGCTCTCACCGTGGTCCCGCGCTATTCTGGCCGGATCTCGCTTCGTGCCTTTACGCCAAGCCTGTAATGGATTGATACGAAGCGAAGGGCGTTAATATGTTCCCGAATCCGCCAAATACACCAGAACTTCGTCCGGTCGAAAAGTTTTGGGCGATAATGAAGAAGAACTTGAAGATAAGCGGAAAAACATTCAAAACCGAAGCTTTGAAGAAAAACTGTGATGGACAAAGCCTTGCTAAGATCTCATGAGTAGTGTTGAGAGAAATGTACGAGCATTCAGCTTGGAAGAGGAAATTCAATAAATAAATTATGCCAAAACAAAGTAAATATAGTTATTTAATCCCTGAACATTTAAGAAGTATCCGATATAAAATGAATTTTTGGTGATCATTTTTGTGTGTCTCAGTTTTTCCGAGTCCAGTCTTTAATGAGTTATGATTAAAAAATTGTTTCATTCAGTTTCATCTCCAATCTCGAATGCCGCATCTTCCTTTTCTCATCACCCATAAAATTTGGAACAACCGATTTTCCCAGTGTTTTTGTTGTTTTTACTCAACTTTCTTCAGTTCTTCAATTTGTACAAAATTTTCTTCTTTCTTCCAGGTCTGTTTTAATAGTTTTGGGATGTTTGCGAGGTTCCGTCTTCGTAATTGCCCAGAACTTTTTAATGCGGCGAAGATCCGATGAGTTTCTTCTTCTTTTTTAGCATTTCAAGATTATTGCTTTCGCAATTAGCTTATTGCTTGCTCTCAACTTAGTGTTCTAATTGCACTTCCGCGGTTTGGATATCGCAGCAAACTCTGACCACACACGGTTGGGCTTTGGTGAGCTGTCAGTATTTTTTGTGTGATGAAATTTTTCTTTATTAGAATCTCAATAATAACCGTCGCGTGTGATAGTGGAGTCATACCTAAACATCATTTGTATGGTGAATAGAACTAAAATCCGGTGTAAGTGGATTCCGAAAACGAACCGATTGGTACACGTTTGCTGATTATTGCTGATTATCCGGGTGAGCGCTTTCCATTTTACTGATTTATATGCCGTTTTTCCTAAGAGGAATGATAATTAGTTCTCGAAAAATGCAATTGACAATAATGACAACCTTGATCACAAGAGGTGTGTTAACGATTTCGTGGATGGAAAGAGGAAGGCTGTTTTTCCAGTTATACAGCAATTATACGCTTGGACGTCAACTTATTGCGATACATCTTTTGATTCGAAATTTTTCGGTTATTCAGTTCACCATAATAGGTTAGGGTAGCAAGTTTAACGTGCATTTTCTTCCGTTGTGTTTTCCGATAACCATTCTTGGCTCAACCGGCTTGTACCTGTCTACCAAACTCAACTCCAGGACTCGGGAAAATCTCTCCGTACACCCGGTATCCTACAAACACCGATGTTCGGCAAACTTCTCTTGGTAAACCAGTTCGACCACGGATCAGTCCCATTACCGACATGACATTGCTGTAGATACAGTTCCACATTTGGAGGGGTTAAGTTCGAGATACTTGCAATGCCGTATGGGGCAAGCTTGGCCGTTTTGGATAGGCATCATTTAGGTACCGCGGAAAAGCAGAACGCTAACCAGTTGGACCTCGCAAGGGATTTTCAGACAATTGAGAGTTGGTAAGCGCTCTCAAAAACGCGGAGCGAAACAGGTACTTGTAATCCTTTTTGTCCCCTGAAATAAATGAACTGTATTATATGATCACAACACTTATCAAGGTGAATCCTGATCCATCGAGCCCTACCCTACTAACATAGAAAAACTTCCTTCCTGTGACCTTTGTGGGGATGCAGGGGTAAACACGGTCCCTAATCAGCAAAGGTCACACTAACTTTCCTTCCCTATTCCCAACTGATTGCAAGGACGTGGCCGGCGCCGTTATTGATTATTAAAGACATTGAGTCACTGAAACGAGTACAGTGAGAATCGTCGGTTACTCCCAGCCCATTCAGTTGATTCATTGTACAATTTCACTGATTCTGATTAATCACGGAGTAGCAACCTAAACAAGCTAACCTAAGTATGATTGTGTTACAAGTAGCAATGGGCGATATCGTATCGAAAATCGAAAGATTGATAGTTCGGTTCGATTTTTCGATTTTTTTTAATCGATTCTAGAAGCATGAAAAATCGACAGCATCAATACATTTCTTTCGATTTTTCCATCTGATACCATGGATAAAATAGTTACAACTGGAAGCCTTTGGGATTTACACGATGAAATGGTAAGTCAGTTCTCAATCTGGATATAAGTATCATGACGAGTATGACGATTTTTTTCAGGTTTACGAATCTTCTGCAATTCTCGACTCTGGCAATCCGGACGTTTCGGGTGAAGATTTTTTTTTCACTAACCAGTCGTCACTACGTTCTGTAGATACTCTTAAAGCGTGGGAAAGCATTCGCAGCGAATATCCCCACATTTACCCAATCACTCGAGATTTCTTATCGAGAATGGTGACCAGTGTACTGCCCGAGAGATTGGGGAAATCGGACAGGGGAAGTTATGGATAACAGGCACACGTTGAATTCCTCACGCACGGCTTAACTGGCGTTCTTGAGTTCACTTACAGAAGTATACTGGCATAACTGAATCAAGAACCAAACATTTTGAACTGATAAGGGAAGGTCCATTAATTACGTCACGCAGTAGGGGGGGGGGGGGGGGTTTGAGAAAACGTGACGATCCATACAAAAAAATGTGAAGGTCCATACAAAAACGTGACAAGGGGGGGTTATAAAAAGTCAATTTTTGCGTGACGTAATTAATGGACGTTCCCTAACCTGAAATATCTGATTTGTTTTTCAACTCATTTTCTATGATGAAGTTTGCAGAAGCAGATAATTTCTCATCTCAATGCGAAGCGCTAGGAGTGGACAGTAATTTTATTGCTAGAACGAGAAGACATGAAGAGAAAGTGTATTGATAGTTCCGTATAGGGTAACGGCAGGCTTTGAAATTGAAAAGATACAAGATTGAAAACGAGCGGAGGGCTTTTCAATTTCAAAGCCTGCCGTTACCCTATACGGAACTATCAATACACTTTCTCTTCATGTCTACTCGTTGTAGCAATAAAATTACTGTCCACTCCTAGCGCTTCGCATGGAGATCAGAAATTATCTGCTTCTGCAAACTTCATCAAAGATCGTTACTTCCGCGCTGGGGAGAATACAAAAATAACAATCAAAAGTGTAGAAAGCCCATAATGGGGGAATCCATTAATTCATACTGGTGGGGATCAGTATTTGCACCACTCACCGTCGTTCTCTCCGAGATCTATAAGTTATAGTATGACGAGAAGAGCAAATGTGTGAAATAGGCGGTGCATGCTAAAAATAAACCCAACAGCGGGAGATAATTTATCACCCGTGTTAGGCAGTATTGGGAGAGGGACAAATCGCTAGAACTAGAAACAAGCAATAGGTAGTATAAGAGCCCGATCGGTTGCATCTCGAATTCACATATTTGGAGAGTTCTTGGACAGTTGCACCTAGCAAGTTTTTACTATTTATTGAACCACTTTTAAAACCACTCCCTTCCTTCCTTCGGGCACTCAGACGCTCCTTGAAGTTTCAGATCACACAAAACACAGTTGTAAAGACTGGACTCGGAAAAATTTAGACACACAAAAATGATCACCAAAAATTCATTAAAATCGGATATTTCTCAAATTTTCAGAGATTAAATAACTATATAGTAGCTTTGTTTTGGCATAATTTATTTATTGAATTTGCTCCCCCAAGCTGAATGCTCGTACATTTCTCCTGACACTGCTCATGAGATCTTGGGCGAGGCTTTGTCCATCTTCCTTACACAATTTCTCCCAGTTTTTCTTCAAAGCTTCATCGGTTTTGTTTTTTTCCGCTTTTCTTCAACTTTTTCTTCATAATCGCCCGAAACTTTTCGATCGGACGAAGTTCTGGTGTATTTGGCGGGTTCGCCTCCTTCGGGACCACATTAACGCCCTTCGCTTCGTACCAATCAATTACAGGCTTGGCGTTATGGCACGAAGCGAGATCCGGCCAGAACAGCGTGGGACCACGGTGAGAGCGGAGGAAGGGCAGCAAGCGCTTCTGCAAGCATTCCTCTCGGTAAATCTGCCCGTTTATGGTGCCGGTTGTAACGAACGGCTTGCTGTACCGTCCGCACTCGCAGATCGCCTGCCACAACAGGTACTTCTTCGCGAATTTGTCCATCTTTCTCTTCCGGAACTTTTCCGGAACCTCCATGCAAGACGTACCGACAAAAAACTCGAGACCGGGGATTTGTGTGGTGTCCACCTTGATATATGTCTCGTCGTCCACGACGAGACCGCCTGGCTTGACCAGCCACTCACGGTACAGCTTCCGCGCACGCAATTTGGCCACCGTATTTCGCTTATCAGTCCGGTTTGGTGCCTTCCTAACCTTAAAAACACATAGCCCAGCCCGTTTCATGGTCTCCTGGACGAACCACTTCGACGAATTGACCTTTTTGACCAGGTCTCGGGTGGAAAGGTTCGGGTTATCCTTAAAGTACTGCCTTATCTTCCACGCCTTCTCTCGGTATTCCGTTTTCGGATTTCGGCTGCTTCCAGCGCGCCGCTCGATGGTCTTCGTCTCCTGGAACATCTTCACAACGCGGGACACGGTGTAATGGGGGATTCCAAGCCTGACTGACCAGGATTATCGATCACCGCGCCCAAGATTTGCTGGCGTAGCTCTTCTTGTTTCGAATGCATCTTGTACAGATTGAAGGCATCTTGACGAACTACTTGACAGCTCGCAAAAAAAAATTTGCACACATAAACATAGCACTCTAAACTAGTATTACTCAAAATTTCATTAATTATATTTACGCGATAAAAAGTTACACCCAAAACAAAGTGTCGCATTTTTTCCGAATCCAACCTTTATTTGCAATTCCAAGCCTTTTAGCGGTCAATCGGTGTTTGATTGTAAGTACACAAAAAGTTTTCACGGACAATTTCTTGTTTCAACGATATGTCTGGAAGAACTATATGAATAACAATGAAATTGACAGATACACAATGAAAAAGATTTGCTCAAATTTTCGATTTTTTTCTCATACGGTTCAAAAGTTACAGAAGATTTTCGGTAAGCCATTTTTATCGAAAAATACACTTTAATGAAGCCAGAAATAACTTTTTCTCACTTTGAAAATTTACAACCATTTTCAAAACGCATGTCAAATCAAATAGACTTTTAGAATAATAAACGCATTGTCGTATTGATTTATGAATTCGAATCATGCGTTATATTTTATTTATTTTATTATTTGTAGGTTTAGTGTTTTGATGTAAGTGGAAATTTCCTTAATATACAATATCAGATTATTTTACAGAAATCTGTAAAGTTTTACCGAATTTTCAACACCTGAACGTTCGGTAATCCAATTTTACGGGTTTCGGTAAAATTTTACCGAAATCTGCTAATTTTTTTACAGATATCTTTAAAATTTCACGGAAATCCGTAAAATTGGATTACCGAACGTTCAGCTGTTGAAAATTCGGTAAAACTTTACAGATTTCTGTAAAAAAAATCTAAGTGTGTACGAATAAAATATAATCGAACTGCACATCGCCAATAATGGGACTTAAGTTACTTTGTTGAACAGCCGTTGTTACATCCATAATTGGTGTGTCGGAAAGGAATTCGGAGAAAAGCGCGGTTGCATTATGCTCGAGGTTTTACCTGAAGTTAATGTTCCCCAAAATCACGGGCCTATCATTTTTTTGCCATGAAAACATACGATACAATGAACACAAAGAGCTTATGAACGTGTCACGTATCGAGATAGGTTAGTGTTCGATCGCAAACAGCACACGACGTGCTTGCTGTGGTTGAATAGCACCAAACACGCGTCCCCCCGGGAGCGTGTATTGTTTCCACCCATTGCGAGCGGCTAGCATGCAATGATAGCCTGATGCTATTATTGTAGCTAAAGTGGGCAGCGTGGAACAACACTGTCAGCGCGCCGTATCTATTCACCATTGTAATGATGCGGTGCGCACGGCACTTATTATCCGTACTTCGTGTCCCCTATAAAAGGGACACATTGATGTTTATAGTTATAGTGGTGTTTTGGTGTTGTATCGTTACCCACCGAGCTGGCACGCTGCCTCTCGGTGGTAATAAATTATCATCGACATAGTAGTCCGTTTGTTTTCGTTTGTCATCGTCGTCTCAGAAGGAAATAAATCACAACGTAGGGCCTTGTCAAGCCCTGGACGAAACATTGGTGCCGTGACCAGGATATCGGACACCCCTGAGGAATGATGTGACAACGTGGATGATCGGACTGTCGCCAGCACCACTCGCATTGGACCGTAGCGTCCGCCTGCCGGACCGCAGCGTCCACCGTTCGGACGAGAGCGTCCACCCATCCCGACCATTGCGTCCACCCGTTCGGACCGTAGCGTCCACCCGCCGGACCAGAGCGTCCACTTGTTAGGACCGTAGCGTCCACTCGCCGGACCACTTGTTAGGACCGTAGCGTCCATCCGTTTGGACCGTAGCGTCCCCCTGCCGGACCAGAGCGTCCACCCGTTAGGACCGTAGCGTCCACCCGCCGGACCAGAGTGTCCACCAGCCGGATCGTAGCATCCACCAGCCGGACCGTAGCGTCCACCTGCCGGACCGTAGCGTCCCCCTGCCGGACCATAGCGTCCACCAGCCGGATCGTAGCATCCACCCTTTTGGACCCGAGCGTCACCCATTTGGACCCTAGCGTCATCATCGACCGCAGCGTCGAAACCAGCACCAACAAGTTCGTTCCATCCTGCCCGCACAACCAACAGCAAGCTACTGCCGCACGTTATTGGAAAACATTCGTTTTCGGGCGCCGGTATGTTCGATCGCAAACAGCACACGACGTGCTTGCTGTGGTTGAATAGCACCAAACACGCGTCCCCCCGGGAGCGTGTATTGTTTCCACCCATTGCGAGCGGCTAGCATGCAATGATAGCCTGATGCTATTATTGTAGCTAAAGTGGGCAGCGTGGAACAACACTGTCAGCGCGCCGTATCTATTCACCATTGTAATGATGCGGTGCGCACGGCACTTATTATCCGTACTTCGTGTCCCCTATAAAAGGGACACATTGATGTTTATAGTTATAGTGGTGTTTTGGTGTTGTATCGTTACCCACCGAGCTGGCACGCTGCCTCTCGGTGGTAATAAATTATCATCGACATAGTAGTCCGTTTGTTTTCGTTTGTCATCGTCGTCTCAGAAGGAAATAAATCACAACGTAGGGCCTTGTCAAGCCCTGGACGAAACAGTTAGTTTATTTCTAGGATGCTCGATTCTGCTGATTCCATTCACATCGTTAAAAAGGACTCTATTGTTGACCGGCCTAGAGCGCAATGCAGAGACTTTAGACAATGTACATCGATGAAATTACTTACGAAACGCATGATAATCACGAGACTCCAGGACGTCTTACCAGCGATGTAGCTGGCATGTGCATAAAATGTCAGCGTGCAGTCCACATGAACTCTTATATCGTTTCAAGATGATTGGGATCCGTAACGCTGGTAGATCACTTTTTCATTGTTCGTTATGGGATATCAGATTTACCACTGAAGTCTAGTCTGAATTAATTAAAACTAGGGAACATATTTGTTTTTCGCTTGCGCCGCAAGGACTCAGTAGGGATTCTTTTTCAATACCCGAAACTAAGAGTCAGTTCCATTATGGTTATATTAGGTTACCACTAACTTGTTCAGTTTTACGTCGAAGTCCATTGCAGGATTCGAGGATAAAGCGCAAGTGGATGTAGTTTACACTGACATGAAAGCAGCATTCGACAAAATTTACCATAGCATATTGCTGCGTAAGTTGTCGCGCTTTGGAGTTTCGACGCAACTGGTATCTTGGTTAGAATCGACCTCTGGTCCTCACAAGTTCCTACCTCACGCCTCCACGAGTCATATGATCACAAAAGACTGCCAGCTGAAACATGGAGACGCTGGTTGGCGTAGCCTGGGCAATGTTGTCAATCCGACAATAGCGAAGTGAGGGGGTGCGACCGGTAAATCATATCATAATTTTCCATTCTCATATCTTTCAGGTCTTCCAGGTCATCAGGTATTCTAAAATAATTTAAAATTTAAAATTATTTTTTTTTCTCATGGCTGTCATACATTGTTTAAATTTTCTGGCTCATAATGGATGCGCAAGTTTGTCTACAATTGCAACAAAACAGCAGTCGGCACACATGTAATTCTCAGTTCTTATTATAATATCCCTTCACTATATATATTATCTTATAGGACATTGTTTATTCATAACCAATATTATTTATCTTTATCATAATTTTTATCATTTTTATCATTACTTGTGTTTTCGTGATTTATATTCTAACATATTTTTTTTTTATAATTTCACCTTACAGGTTATATAAACTTTGAATTATTATGTCTTATATACCCAATTATCATTATGATTGAGAAGTATCTAATGCCTTAATGCCTACTTAATGTATTTTTCATTTCCGGTTTGCGAAAAGACCTTTTTCGAAATCTGAGCTCATCTGATTCGTGCAGCGCTGTTTGTCATTCGGCTTGTATCTGATGTTATAATTTAATTTTTGTCATTACTGTATCATAACTCACAATATTATTATATTTGATGATATTGTTTGATTGATTTTACTTCATAGATGATTTAACCATTGCTTATTGTTTTTTATGTCCATTTGTCTTTAACTCTCTGTCAATTAAATCTTCCCTGCTTTCCCAACCCAGGAACAATAATTATTAAACCAGCTAAAATAAAAGCGGATTGCTTTTATAAAATCAACATCAAGCTGCAAATAGTGATCATGGCAACAGTAAATTAAAATGTATAAATGTGAGTTCTGTAAAATTTAACAAACATATTCAGGATACCACAAATCAAGATTTTAGTGAAATGCTGCTATCGGTGAAAACGAACGAAAACGCGCTCAAGCGCGAACCACGGAACTCTACACTATAACACTTTACTAAATTTCTTGCATTTCAGGGATCAACTGAATGGAGATCGTATATATTAGATACGAATAATTGTAGTATTTTTTCATTTACATAAATATAGACACTATCATATAAATATTTCATGGGAATGGAGGGACCACTACCAGGCTCCA